>CAUZXS010002337.1:22500-55000 GCA_963585895.1 Sepioteuthis lessoniana | reverse complement strand
TATCTAATAACGGTTTCAAGTTATTACTTCAATCTAATAGAGAAAGTTATGAGATTTTGTGGCTAACATGCTGGAAAAGGACATTGCAGAGACTGAGTTCGAACTCCATTCCCACTATTAGGCCCATTTTCTTATAAATACGCTCAGGAAACGTATGAATTCACTTATCTCCCAGTAATTGGAGAAATAGTACCACTACTATTCTGTCACAAGGATGTGTATAACATTAAATAACCCACAAAGTTTAGCATGCCATTAAACAAAGAAACCAAACCAAACCAAACCATTCTATTTAATGATTTTCATCTGTTTGCACATTATTATGTTTTCAATTATTCCTTAGTGATACCAATATTCATATCGTTTCAAGTTAATTTTTCTATCTAATAATAGTCGTATGTTCTCAAGTAACTTATAATAATCCTTCGTAAACAAGCATAGTTTCAAGTAATCATATTTACCAACCCCTCCGCTCGGGCTGGATATGACACAAGGTCATTTTTTAAGCGGTTTTTAACAGGTTTGAATTCAGAGTTTTCCTTCTCCTAGACTAGTTGCCTGACCAAAGCTGAAGAACCCAGTCTGCCCTATTATTTTTATCCATAACTGGAAGGAGAATAATTGGATTCATAGCTTTCCCAAGGGTATTAGTGCTATGTGAAATGCAATCAGCGTCGTCCAGGATTTGAACTCGTGTCGCTCTATCCATTTCCTACGACAATAACCATTTCACCATAACTATTCTCGATACATTTCATTTAGAGATATATGTTTTTAAGTATCCCAACGAAATACAAGTAATTTTTAGACTGACAATTGGACGCATAGATGGGATTCTAACGAATACTACCACTCAGAGGTGACCAGGTAGTAGTATCAATGAAAGAGAACTCCATATTCCTAAGATCTCCAGAATTGGAGATGGTTTCACACCAAAACATTGTTGTTTTTTTGTGTTTTTTTTTTTTTGTGGGGTTACATTCATCGTATTGTAAACCTCGCCGACAGGATAATAAACATTTCTAGAGAATATCTCATCGTGTAATGGTTTACGAGTTATTGCCAGATAGGCAAATAAATCGTTCCCATTTCGGTATGGCCCAGAAGAGAATCTCGTTAACCCAAACACCAAGTGATGTACCCAGATAAGAATAGTAAATAACTAACATTATTAATATTTGCAAAAAAACAAAAAACAATCCTTTTTTATCGGATTTCATTGCATTTTTTAACTCGTTCAATTCTTTTTCATTTCGTTGAATTCATCATTTTAATTTTTTTGCTTTCTTTTTCCTTTTCTACTGAGGCGATCGTGTCGTAACTGTTATCGATATAGAAAATAGTTTCGGATACCAGAGTTCAAAACCTGAACGACGCTGTTAGCATTTTACATAGTGTCTAACATTGGTATGGCAACCAGAAAGAAAAATCAAAATTTAAACCAGTTGAAGACCTGGAGAGGTTTGGGATATGCTCGGCTATTCCTTCCCTAGACATGCTATTTATGACCAAAACAGATTACGAGATCATTAATAGATAAAATTCGTGTGTTCACCAATATTTTTCTTATATGTTTATTTACACTGACGTTTTACATCTCTTTTGTTCCTTTTTATTTGCCTCGTTTCGTTCGATTAAGTTTTAATACAACTGCAAAGCTAGTCACAGTTTATGCTTTTTAAACGTTACAAAATAAGCTAAATGCGCTTGCCGGAGCAGCTAAATGGTTTGAGCAAAGGGCTGCAAACTAAAAAGGAGCTGGCTCATTTATCAACTCTACAATAGCGAGAGGTCCTTACATGGTATATGAGCTAACTTGGTTCGTGAGTTCGATTCTGAGTGGGTCCCAAACTTCTGGTCTTGTGCCAGCTAGACTCATTTTAATGGATTACAACTCTATATTGGCGAAATACGCCTTGAATAGTATAAGAGCTAGCTAGGCTATTGCGTTCGATTCTAACTGGGTACCTAAGTTTGACCTCGAGCCAAACTTGGTTAAACTTAGTAAATGACAACTCTACAGTCTCGAGAAGTGCTTTGCTTGGTATAGTATAAGAGCTTGCTAGGCTTGTGAGTTCGATTCCCACAGGGTGCCTCTTACATTTGGCCGTTTGCCCTACTCGGCTCAGTTTAGAAAATAACAACAATAGTGTCGCAACAGGCACTTTGCGTAGTTTAAGAGTTAGCTAACCTTGTGAGTTCGATTCTCACTTGGTGTCTCATATTTCTGGGCTTTCACAAAACTCGTCTCAGTTTAGTAAAAGACAAATCTTCTGTGTCGAGAAGTGCCTTGCGTGGTATAAGAGCTGACTAGTCTTGTGAGTTTGAGTCTCTCACTCAGTACCTTATATTTCTGGCTTTATACCGCTCAAGATATTTTTCTGTTTGCCTAAAATGAATGAAAGAGAAATCAAAAAAATTCTCATCTTTCGAAATTTTATCTAATTACAATATCGGCTCCGAAAGTAAATCTTCCAATTTGTTCTCACGGATTCTACCATATACAGGGGTTGAACAAAATAATTGAAACACGTACAAATTTAAACAAATTGATCTTAATATAGTTTTCTGATAGTAGCTATTCCATGTAATCCGACTTTGTTCAGTTCCCTTCTTACAGCTTTTGAGGAAACTGGGTTCTCAATATGGTCGTTTGGCCCTCTTCATTACGGATCAAATTTATGTTTATGGTAAAGTTTCAAATGATTTTTAATTACATTAATGCACTGGAGGTGCACTTAGAGCAACGATTACCGTTGTAGGAAATGAAATATGAGATCCAAGTTCGAACCCTGAATGGGGCTGTATGCGTTTTACTCCACAGTAATGCCCTGGGAAAAAGCCTGAAACGATATCTTCTCTTTCCAAGTATTAGGTTAATAGTAGGGTAGACTGGCATTTTTTGCGTTGGTTTGGCAATCACTTAAGCTGAAGGAGAATTCTGTTAATTCTAACCTTTTTTACTTCGCTTAAGATAGATTTGGTGTCGCTTCCAGTCCGTGGTGGATTGTTTGGAAGGATCACAAGAATACAGTTCCGAAAATTAAAGAAGAGCTTAATGATCATCGCAAAAACTCCCTTTCCTCAAAAACTATAAAAAGGGAGTAGCTCAAAGCCGGATTTCACGGGAGGATTGCAATCAGAAAACAATATTTAAATTAATTTGTTTGAAATTTCCAATTGTTATCATTATTCTGTACAACCCCTATATATATATATATATACTCTTACGCTGTTCATAAAAGATTGTAGAGTTTGGGTTGGTTACTTTGTTTAATGGCGTATCAACCTTCGAGTGTCATTTAATGCCTGAGCCGTCTCTGTAGAAAGACAGTCGATGTACTAGTTAAGCCATTTTTGCGGGGATAAGAACGTTCATACCTTTTCCAGGGGTATTTGTCCGAAATAGCGAAACTTGATAACAGATTAAGTTGCTGATTTTCTGATTGTCAAAAGAAGTAGCACATAGACTGATTGGTTGGTTTGTTTTAAGATATATTATTTTTAGATCCCGAAATCAGTTTAATAATAATGTTATATATTTTACTTTACTGTAAAAAAAAGGAACCTTCTCAATGATTTTGAACAAGCTAAAATTTCATTATCTCAAATGACTCTATTTTACGCCTAAATGAGGCTCAAAGACTGATTTGACTCGGAAGCAATGGCAGTGAATGACTTCCCACTCCCCATTGTTCAAAAATCGGACAAATGAATGTCCTATGACTGCTCAGTTATTATAATAAAAATTGGATAAACTTTATATTCTGTTAAAAATGCTAAATCGTACGACTTAAACAAGGGTCCATCCTATCTTATCGAAAACTAAGACGTCTCGTTGAAACCCTTATTTTGTATCTCAGTGCATTTGACCACATTTACAAAATGTACGATCGGAAAAGTTTGAGAGCATAAGCAAAATTAATTTCGAGTTGGTTGGATTTTATGACCCATCAACACGTGTAGGTTATTTAATGTCAAATCCTATCTATCTATCTATCTAGTAAATTCAAGGGTTTCCCTTTCAACAGCTACAAAACCGATGATTCCCTTGATTGTAGCACTTTACTTTTGATACGTACCTTATAAGTGTTAAGCAAAGCAGCAACAAGTACCATTTTTTGAGTCAGTGGTATGACTCGACCTGGGATTGAACCTCGGTACCCCAGGTCATTGGCAAACACTCTACTCACCAGAAGATCCAGAACTCGTTTGTTTGCACACATTTAAATGGTTATACGTATATGATTTGTAAAGAAAAAGTTTGTTGGTAATCTTATCTCTAAATAAGTTTGAGCAAATATGATTGCAAACAGATATTGCTATTATTTGCACACATTTTAATGGTTTCAAGTCTTATTCATACTGATAGTTTTATTTTCACGCTGTTACATAGCTTCATGCAACACAAACAATTCAACATAATTCATTTGCTGCCAGCAATTAAATGGCCAAAAAGATCTATTTGACCAATAGATAGGACCCTCTCAGGTACTTCCACTCCGGGTCAGAATGCAACTGGAAGTATTGACAATGAAGGGGTATTTTACGTCCCATAAAGCTCCAGGATTGGTTGCATTATCATATGGTTTAGAGTCATATCGAGGCCACTCGTTGGAGGGGGTTTTATCCTTTTGGAGATATGCACTTGGTGTATTCTACAGCTCCAGCCGACTGGGCTATAAACTTTGGAACAACAATATATCTCTCATCTAACTAAGCACATATTACGGTTGGATGTATGAATAAAGTCACATCACTCGGAGATGATGGTTCTGTCTTCCTGAAGGAACATCAACTTTCATTTATTTAATCATCATCATCATATCGCGCTGGTAGCACGGATATCCCTTATCCTCTCTCGCCACTCCTCCCTATCGTTCATCGCCCTAGGTAGGTCTTCAGGACAACATCCCGTATCCTCACATAGCTGCTGAATGTATGTTCGTGCTGGTCGTCCTGCTTTTGCACGGCCATGTGTGGGGGTCCATAAGAGTACATCACTTATGAGTTCGTCCCTGCTTCTCCAGCAGTGTCCTGCATGTCTGGCTCGTCTAACTTTAATAGTTTTCGTGATAGGGGGTAGGTGGCCGTACAGTTGGTGTCTTGTGAGGTGTTGCCGCCAGGACTTGTTTAAACAAGTCCATTTATTTAATAACTGTACTCATCTTAAGTTTAAATGAAGCTATAATGAAGCTGACAAACATTCCCGACTTCATGTACAATATCCTTTGTAAATTCGTATATTTCAGCAATTTTTTAGATGAGAAACTTAATTTACTTCTAAAACAAAACACCTGGATTTGTTAAACCTGGATTTATTAAATACCTGGATTTGGTGAATACTAAGATTTAGTAAACATTATACTGTCAAAATAGATAATATTAGGTATAATTTATTTATAAATTCTACAGCAGAGAAACACTGAAAATAAAACAGGAATTCTTCCGAGTTATAAACGTGTGAGAACGACAGTATGGCCACACTACTTGGAAACTAACACATTTCTTGGAAAAATAATGGGATAGAAAGTGCATAAAGATGTTATGTGCTGCTTGTAACAAATCCTGCACCCTGCACTCACCAGAATAGCAGCTGTACGCCCACTTAGCACCCATCGCACAAAGTATTCAAGTAAGACAATAGGAAATGCTGGTCACTGCTAGTGAAGCAAGGGTGAATTCATAAGGGAGATTTTCATAAGAACTCCTATGGACACATCAGGTTTGGCCAACCAGCAAAAACTTACATTCATCAGCACTTTGAGGACTAGTTGGCATCTAGAGGACTTACCAAGAGTGATGGACAATTGGAACGGGTGATCTGAGAAAGAGGGATAGAGAGACAGAGACAGAGAGACAGAGAGCGACAAAGAGAGAGAGCATCAAAAAAATTCGTGCTGAAGGCATACCTTCATGTGGATGCTTATGAGGAACAAGAAATATGAATAAGTATCAATCTCTAACTAAACACAACATTATCTATCTATCTATCTATCTATATATATATATATATATATATATGTGTGTGTGTGTGTGTGTGCGCGCGCGGGTGTGCGCGTGTGCGTATTTACATATACATGTAAGAAACCTATGCTTAGCCCATTTGTAAGCATTTTTGCAAAACATTCTGTATATATCACACATTCTGCTGTAAATTTTACAAAGTTTGCTCCTCGAGGCCAACAAAAATTTAATGACATACCTCTGTTCGAGCCTGGAGCCCTTCGTTAGATTAATCGCCATTTTCAAAAACCTCCAAATGAATATGTTTCAGAGATTAAAAATATATCGGCAATTAAACAATGCAGAGTTTACATTTATCGGCAAAAAGACTGAAACAAATATGTATTTGGCTTCTTTTTAAACCAGAAAAACTAACTCTTCTTTAAATATATATATATATGAAAAAAAATTCACAACAAGTAATCCAAATACAAAGGGGGGATTTATTAGTGATGTTAAGTACAGATATTGATTAGGCATATACATTAATATTTAAAAAAAGGCAGATTTATATGATTTGAATTTCGTCGAAAACGAGGAATGATTCGAAATCTAACGATGAACTAAAGGAACGTGGATTCTGCACAATGTTTCTAATGTCTGGTGACGTATTTTAAAGAAACGAACGCTGATTCATTAATCAAACGGCGAATGTTTCTTGTCATAAACAGCCATCTTTTCTTGTCATACAACTTTCCTTTTTTTATATTTTTACACTTTTTATACATCCATCTATACTTAACATCACTAATATAACCCCTCATAACCTGATGATGGTTCAACAGAACCGAAACGCTATAGTTTCCAAGTAGTGTGGTCATATTTTGTTTCAAAATAAATCTCCCCTTTCTATTTGATTACGTGTCAATTTTTCTTCACAAACTGTCGGATTACTATCCATTATTTTCTTCCATATATATATATATATATATATATATATACTTTAAGAAAAACAACGAAACCGGTCACATAGGATTATAAATTTATTTCCATCCTGTTATGCATTTTTGAAATTTCCAAAAACACGAAAAAAAATTAACAGGACTTCTTCAGATCTTTTTGATAAAAAATCATTATATATATATATATATATATATGTATACAATGATTTTTTTTTATTTTTGGTGTTGATGTAGTAGTGCTTGAAAATGATCCATACGTAATACCCTAGTTGATTGTATTTTTAGCTAAAAATAAAATTCCCGTATTCTTCGTTTAGAAAAAAAAATTAGCATTTATAAAAAGTTGTCGAATGCGTAGTATATGAGGGTGATACTGTTGGCAGGAAAGCTATGTGCGATACTTGTAAAATTGATTAATTTTCTTGTGTTTCTTGTATTCATCGTTAGAGACTAGTTTATCCTTAATAGTCTTCTCAACCTCTTTTATCTTGCTTTTGTTTTCACAGGAAATATTATCATTCTCTTTTCACTTCTTCTAATATAAACATCAATACGACAAAGAAAACTACTCTTTTTCTTGTTAGTTTTATTTGCATACGAAGTATTTTCACTCATCGTTTCATTTATCCTTATAAAACTATGAAAACTACAATGAAAACTTCTCGGTTTTGATTAATTGGAAAAAATTTAATTCTCTTTACATTTCTTCTTTTAAAACTAATAATTCTACAATAGAAACTTCTCTTTCTTGGTTTTGTTTTCATCGGAACAATTTTCATTCTCTTTATATTTCTTCTTATAAAACTATGAGTTCTACAATGAAAACTGCTTTTTTTTCATTGGAATAGTTTTCATTCTTCTTATAAAACTATGAATTCTACAATGAAAACTGCTTTTTTTTTTTTTATTGGAATAATTTTCATTATTCTTATAAAACTATGAATGCTACAATGAAAACTACAAAAAGTATTCCTGTCACCCTCATATTTCATAGCTCCTCCAGCTTTCTAATATTCATAGTATTTGTCCATCTTTTCGCTCTCCTTTTTTTTCCTGCCATGATTCCCTTGAACAGCAAAATCCAGCAGATGACAAGCTCTCTCGATTCTCGCCTACTAAATTCTTATTAATATTTATGTATTTATTTATTTTCTTCTCTTTCTTAATCTTCTTGCTCTTCTCATTAAATATTTCTTTCACCTCCTTTTCTTCTTTCTTGTTTTTGATCTTACCATTAAATATATCCTTCTCCTTCCTCTTCTCCTCCTCCTCATCCTCCTCTTCCAATTCCTTCTTTCTTGATTTTCATCTTCTTCAATATCTCCTGTTCCCCTTTCTAACTATTTCCTTCTTTGACTTCTAGTTAAGAATTACCATCTCTTCTTCTTCATCTTCTTCTTTCTATCGTGTTCTTTCATATTTTTCCTCTTCTTCTGACAACCTTCATCTATGTCTTTCTATCTTTCATCTCCCATCTTGACCATTCCTGATTGAAACCAACTCCCTTACGACAGACACTAATTTAACCACACCCTTCGCCATGTCATTTTATATTTCTGCCACCTTAACAAGCCCCAGCGAATGATTGATGTTCGTATAATGATCTTTTCATTATGTACACGGACAAACTCATTTCCGTCATAAAAAGGAGGGAAAAAAGAACTGAAATGATATTAAAGCAAACTGGACATTGTCCGTAACGAAAATGGACAGACAATGACCAGAATCGTTATAATTTCCTTAACGACCATTGTCCACTCCTACCGGGCATCTGTGGTGGACAAGAGCGTTTTTTTTCTCTCTCTCTTTTTTTTATTTGACCACTAACAAAGTGATCAAAGGAAGCGGTGGACTGGACTAATTCGTAATAGTCAATGGACAACCACCCATACATAAATATTCAGGAGTAAAGCTACGTAAAGACACAACTGTATACACAGATATACACGCGTGTGTACACAGATATACACGCGTATGGAAACATATATAATTAGACAGCTAATGACTATTGAAGTGACTACTCTATAGCTAATGACTGTAAAATTATTCTTCCCTCCACTTTCCTCTCTCTTTCTTTTGCTTTGTAACTTTCTATAAGGATATTATATTGAATACCCTCACGTTTTCATATATATATATATATATATATATATATATATATATACTGACGCTTAAAAGGGGCATGTGGTGTAATGGTTACCTTTGTTGGAAATATACACTTGGAATCGAATTCAAATCCTCAACAAAGGCTGCTTGCATTTTACAAAGCTCTAATACCCAACAGTTCTCCTTCCAGCAATGATTAAATAGAAGGATAGCTCACTTTAACCTATTTATGGTCACCAATCTAAGAGAAGGAAAACTCTGAATCTAAACCCGTTAAATCCCGCTCATGAATTTACGTGATGTGACAACCTGTTTGTGCATCTATCTATCTATCTATCTATACAAAGAGAAAGAAAGAAAGAATAGGAGAGAAAAGTGTGTCTGAATGTTTATTTGGGTAATATGTAAAATTGTAAAACATGTATGAAGAAGTATACATATTCCCTCTTTTTCACCCACTTAGTCCCACAGACACACTCTCTTTCTCTTTCACACAAACATGAACATACGCACATTCACATGTATATATTGTCGTGAAATGTTATCTTGAGACTATTTATTAATCGAGAAAATTTGAGTTGATAGAAAAATGAACCGCTTAGTATTTTCGCATGTAAATAAGTGAATGTGAGTATATCAACTCCACCTCTCAGCCAAGGCCAATTTTTAAACGGAGCACAGCTGCTTTGAATTCAGATTTTTCCTTCTCCAAAACAGAGGCTAAAGAAGCCTGTCTCTCCGATCATTTACACATATATTGAATGGCAGAGGAGAACAGATGGATACATAACTTTCCATGGGGAATTAAAGTGAAGTGTAACAGAAAACAGTCTCGCCCTCGGTTCATCGATAGTATTTCCTATAACAATAACCGTTCTGTGGAGCGTGCATATTTTTGTTCCCTTTTGGCCTAGTGGGTAGTGTTCCCCAATGGCCCGAAAGATCGGGTTCAATCGCAGGTCAAGTCCTACCAAAAACTAAAAACATTGTTCTTGATGCCTTTTTGCTTAACACTTAGCATTATACGGTCCGTATGAAAGATAAAGTGGAGAAATCCTGGGAAAAGAGTACCGCTTTCCCCGACACCTCGGTGTAGTAGTGAAAAAGGAGCCTTCGGGTCGCCCACGACTACGGTTTCCAACTTTACTAACTAACATATTTATATATATATATATATATATATATATATATAAATATATATATATATATGTGTGTGTGTGTGTGTGTGTGTGTGTAGGGAGGTGTATGTTAGAAAAAATATACAAAATCAGACTGATATGTTTCTCGACTGGAATAACGTCATCGGAATGATTCTAATGCAACAGACACAGACACACACACACACACACACACACACACACACACACACACACACACACACAAATAAAACTTCACTGGCATGAAGCAAATTAAGTATCCACTTTCATTATTTTATTTGTTGTGCATTTTATGTATTAATTTCCAGTGGAAAGCTAATTTCTTGTAAAAAATATGAAATATTTATCATGTTCCGTGATGGGGGTAAATTTGGCCGACATTTTATAATCTTTTCACTCTTACAATGCTGAATAATGAGTATAGAATGCAAACACAATACTTTGAATACTCTGACTTCTGATATATTTATATATCCACCACTTCTTGTCCCGGGACCCCAGTAGCAAATCGCTATCAACTGTAGTACTTCTTGACTCGGGATTTGTGTTCAAACCACACAGGTCTGTATCGGCACATTTTTCTTCATAAAAGAAATTTAATATTTCATTTTCCTGGGTCTATAAATTCATTCTGATTACGCTTTTCAATAGTAAAACATATTCATTTCGTTGATGCATTTTTTTATGTGTTCTTTGTGTGTTTTATATATTGCTTGTCAAAAGTATATATATATATATATATACATATATATATATGTATATATATGTATATATATATATATAAACATCATGAACTTTCAACATCTCGTTTTTAAGTTCGGTACAAAAAAGAAATTAAAAAATTCCAAACATGCTGTAAGTTCGCAAAAAGTGAAATAAACTAGACTTCTTTTTCTAAATAAGAGACTGCTTTATTGATTACATTCTATTCGTCTCTTTTTCTTTCTCTGCTTCTCTCTCTCTCTCTCTCTCTCTCACTCTCTCTCTCACACACACACACACACACACACACACACACTTCTCTTTTTTCTTTCTATCACTGTATATATATATATATATATATATATATATATGCACAAACCTATCACATTTGTCTATCGAATATATTTGTATAATAACATAATTGCTAAATTATCTCCCCCTCTCACTCTCTCTCTCTCTCTCTCTATATATATATATATATGTGTGTGTGTGTGTGTGTGTCATCATCCGTGCCACCAGCTCGGATATCCCTGACCCTCTCTCGCCACTCATCCTTATCGTTCATCACTTCTAGCAGGTCTTCAGGGCTACATCCAGTATCACTGAGCTGGTGTATGTAGGTTCGAGCTTCCATGTGAGAGGGTCCATAGGAGAACATCAGTTATGAGCTCATATATATATATATATATATATATGTGTGTGTGTGTGTGTGTGTGTGTGTGTGTGTGTGTGCAGACTTTGAGCTTTGAAAAAGAATCAATTAATCGGCGGTCAAACGTGAGGGAAAATTAAACGCTCCAAAATCATTTTCAGTCCATAAATGTCAATGATTTCACAATTCCAGGCATTCAAGAGCGTAAGAAATAAGAGCAGAAAATATGTATATTACTTGTAAAATTTGCTTTATGGTGCTTTTTTTTTTCTATCTTTCAAATGTTTGATTTTACTTTTCGTAAGCGTGGAGCGAATATAAATGATGAGTCAAGGATAACTCTCGCCAAAAGAATTTCTAAAAATCTGTGAGCATCTTCAATCTGGAAAACAGAGACATTTTGTCACTTTTGTGAAAATGTTATTTATAGAAATGTTTACAATGACCAGACGGCCAAGAGAGAGACAGAGACAGACAGAAAGAGAGCGAGACAGACAGACAGACAGACAGACAGAGAGAGCGGTGGGGCTGGTCATTCTCATTTCCATTTGTCAGATCTTCTTTTGATGATTGCGGTATATTTTGAGGATGCGGTTCCCTTTTTTTAACCATGTATTTCGATGGTCGTCAGGCGCCAGACCCAAGACCCAAGAATTCAAAAATGCCATTGTAGGTCATTCTAAGTAACTTGTGATTCTTCAATGGTATGCTTTTTGGTTGCAAAAAAATCAGTTTTCCTTTCCGTATTTGAAAAAATACGTTTCATTTCGATTTTTGATAGACCGCCGGACGACTAGAAGAATAATTTTAATCACCCAAATCGATCGGGTAAGCTAAAGGTCAAAGGCTATATATATATATATATATATATATATATATATATATATATATATATACATATATATAAGGGACGTAAAAATATTTCTAGCTTCATCGAGAACGATGACCGTACCAATAATTTTTCATTGTGGCGACATATTATCACTCTTTATAAAACTAAACATCTAAACAGGTTTTTGTAGTTTTATCAGGGTGTTTTCACAGCAAATAATTTTACCTGTAGATATTCTTTCTAGATGATGCTTAGAAATTTTAATGAGCATTATATATATATATATATATATATATATATGCACCGTTGCATCACTATATATATTTACTGACAGATAGATACAAAAACATATATAGATACATTAATCTCACTCGTCCTCTTTCTCTTTCGATCATTTGCCCTTTCTCTCTCTCTCTCTCTCTCTATATATATATATATATATATATATATATATGGGGGGGGGTCGAATATCTGTATTTCGGCTTTCTTATCTTACTTCCTCTGTCTCTTTCTCTCAAGCCCACCCACACACTCATATTCTCAAGATAAAGTTGTATATATATATACATATATATATATACACTTTCATATAAAATATATATATATATATATATATATATATATATATATATATATATATATATATATATCACAAAATATAGTCTACACTCCCCAAAGCCTTAGAGCGAGAGTCCCGTCATCAGATGATTAAATTTCATATTTAGCACCCTCGTTAAGAAGTAGTCTTACGTCTCTTCCGAGATGTAGTCGACGTATTTTACTGTCCGAGGCGGTAAGGCGCAATTGGAAAAGCTATTGCTCTATATTCAGCTAAACAGAATTTAACAAATACCCTTAAGTATATAGTGTCATCGCAAGATATATTTTAAAATGACAGAATACTTTTGATGGAATCAAAAACCATCTATTGCTCCTTCTTGTATGTATGTATGTATGTATGTACGTTTATAAATGTATCACTCTCTGTATCTATAATCAATTGAAAAGATTAATTAATTATTTTCAGTGGAACAATGAAAATAAAGGTAGTTATCATTATTACCAAAACATTGACAAATTAATTAGATTTAAGCTGAAACTAAAGCATAAGGAGTTGATATGCCGTGAAACAAATAATACATAACATACATTAATTAAATTTTGGTATCAACTATCCCATAAGGTGTTCGTATGCTGTTAAATAGACTAAAGCAAAGGGAAATGACTGAGTTGCTTTCAATGTAAAATTACCTTAAACTTTTTTTGTGGCGTGACCCGCCTGACGAAAAGCCATATCTCCAACGACCAGCTTCCCGAAAAGGTTGCCCATGTCTGGTTGAGGCAATGATTCACTCTCGAACTAACAGGAACGCACAAACGTAATAACATTAATATTCGCGTGATTAGTTCCAGTCGCAAAGACGTACATGAAGACTTAAAGAAAAGACAATAGAGACACACATATAAAGACACATTTCCAAGTGTCATTGATAAATGGTCATCAGTTCGCGTGATCTGGGAAGAGATTATCCTCAACCAGTAATGATTAATTTCATATTGGCCTTTATTTATGATTTCATATTTTTCTTTGTTTTCGTTTTTATACTAAAAGATTACATCAGGCTGTTTCGTGAATTCATTCATATAGACTCTGTTCACTTTTTTAAAATGTAGTGACAGAAGAAACGGGGATTCAAGACACATGTTTTCTACACATAAGTAAGAAAATGCAGTATTCTCAGGAATTATACAAAATATTTTAGGCTACTTAGAAAATTCTGTTCGATTTTAGTATAATTTTTTTAAAAATACAGATGTAACATTATTTTATAGTTGTAGCAGAAATTCACATTGCAAACGAATAAAGGATTTTCTTTCTTAATATTCAATCACTTTTTTGAGAATTTAATTTTGAAGCCTATATGCGCCAAAAATAATTTAAAAAAAGAACTGATGGGTTTACTTTTCAAGCTTGCTCATAATTTTGTTTCATGTCAATATTTGGCTGTATTTTGCTTAAAATAAAACTGCTTAAACTTGTTGATTTGAGATATGAAACTTTGCCATATCAAACACATGATTCAGATTACTCAATTACCAACAATTATTTTCTCTTGCATTGCGATACATTCTTATGCCAAAAATCATTCTATTCCAAAGACAAAATAGAAACTTCACTAAAAGTTTTAGTAAGATCAGAACATTTCTTCTTTTATCGTACGGGCCTTAATAACCTGTTAATCGATTGCAGAAATGCAAAGATGTTCAGCGATCCTATTTTAACTGATTAAAACAGTTGTGATCAATTAATTCAGGACGAAAAGTTTATTCCAAAATCCGACAACCTATGCCGAAAATCCACGTAGGTAATAAAATGCATTACATTGTCCATGAAAGGTTTTATACCCTCGTATATATATATATATATATATATATATATATATATATATCATCATCATCATCATCATATCGTGCTGGCAGCACGGATATCCCTGACCCTCTCTCGCCACTCCTCCCTATCGTTCATCACCCTATGTAGGTCTTCAGGACAACAACCTGTATCCTCACATAGCTGCTGAATGTACGTTCGTGCTGGTCGTCCTGCTTTTGCGCGGCCGTGTGTGGGGATCCATAAGAGTACATCTCTTATGAGTTCATCTCTGCTTCTCCAGCAATGTCCTGCATGTCTGGTTCGCCTAACTTGAATAGTTTTCGTGATAGGGGGCAGGTGGCCGTACAGTTGGTGTCTTGTGGGGTGTTGCTGCCAGGACTTGTTCAGGATTGCACGCAGCATTCTTGTATATATATATATATATATATATATATATATATATATATATATATATATATATATGTATATATCTAGAGAAGAAGCTAGACGGCAATTACACAGGAATGCTGCGAGCAATCTTGAACAAGTCCTGGCGGCAACACCCCACAAGACACCAACTGTACGGCCACCTGCCTCCTATCACGAAAACTATTTAGGTTAGACGAACCAGACATGCGGGACACTGCTGGAGAAGCAGGGACGAACTCATAAGTGATGTACTCTTATGGACCTCCACACAAGGCCGTGCAAAAGCAGGACGACCAGCATGAACATACATTCAGCAACTATGTGAGGATACATGATGTTGTCCAGAAGACCTGCCTGAGGTTATGAATGATAGGGAAAAGTGGCGAGATAGGGTCAGGGATATCCGTGCTCCCAGCACGACATGATGATGATATATGGGGTGATTGTGTGTTGTGTGTGAACGTCTGTAGATATGTATATGTGTGTGCCTAGGCGTTTGTATATGTGTGTGTATGTGTGTATGCAATATCATGAAAAAAGTCATCGGTAATTTTAAAGTGCTGTAAATTTCAATTAACAGGTTCTAAGTGGATATTTGTTATTGCGTTTAGTAAATATCTCTTAGAGACCATAGACATTTACATAATTATATATATTATGGCTTATATATAGTAAACTTATAAACCGTAGTAGACACACAATCACACTCACGCAAACACAAAAATATATATATATATATATATATATGAGTGTGTGTGTGTGTGTGTGTGTGTGTGTGTGTGTGTGTGTGTGTGTGTGTCGATGTATTTGACAGTATGTTTTATTTGGTAAAAATGTGGTTTTGTGCTTTTCTTTATTCGTGCTAGTTTCTCTCTCTCTCTATATATATATATATATAGATAGATAGATGGTGTTTGCTACAGTCGGAGGAAATAAGTGCGGTGACTGGAGTTCAAATCCGTGATGGATTTGTCACATCGCGCAAACAACATTTCTCCCTCCAGTAATGGAAAAATGGAAGGACAGACTGGGCTCTTTAACATGGCTATAGCAACCGGTCTAAGAGGAAAGCTCTGAGTTCAGACCTGTTAAACTCCGCTTAAAAAAATTACCTTATTTTTCAATCCTCTTCGTTCAGAAGAATTGAGTAGATAGATAGATTGATAGATAGATAGATGAGACAGGAATAGAGACAAGCAGGAAGATGATCATAGATAGATCAATAGATAGATAGATCAATAGATAGATTAAGAAAGTGAGAGTATATGAGAAAGTGTGTGTGTGAGAGAGAGAGAGAGAGAGAGAGAGAGAGAGAGAGAGAGAGAGAGAGAGAGAGAGGAGATTAATATATGGGTGTGAATGTTTGCGTCTGTTTGTGATAATGAGACATCCGTGCATAATCTGTATTTTGTGATGGTTATTTGCAGAATATATATATATATATATATATATATATATATATATATATATATATATATTTCTAAACACGAATAATTATTCAATAATGAAAATATTATAAGCACAAAAAAAAAGAAAGTTACGAAGTAATATTATGTTCATATGAATAAATAAATGAATAAATATCTGTATCTATATGAATTTATATATATATATATATATATATATATATATATATATATATATATATATATATAACCATCAATTTTCTTTGTATTGATAATAGGTTTTATATAATCCTATTCTGGCTTGGAAGGCAAATTATGTTCAAAAGCTGTAAAGAGAAGAAAAGAAAAAACAGATTGATCAAGGGATCCAATGTGAATCAAATGCTATTAGAACAATGCCACTGTCAGGCGTTACTTCTACAAATTGAATGGTCATTGAGTTATTAAGAAACGTCTTCGTTAACGAAAATGCCGACTGAAAGAAGAAAAAAAAAGCAAACGTCACATTAAGTGGACATTAGTGATTAACTATGTCAAGATTTGCCAATTATTGACCAAACTCTGCTTCATTACATCCTTTGAATTGAGAAGAGCGTGGATACTTACAGCTATTCGATCATGGATGAGTGTCTGTGTATTCATATAGATATGCTACATCGGTGATTGTGTGCTGGTTGACGTCGTCTACTTCGTTTGCGTGTGTTACCAGGTTCAAAATAGATTTTTGCATGTTTTTATGCATATGAAGAATGTGCACACGTGAACGTTTGCGTGCATGAGTTTTTGCGCCAGCGTGTGTGTGTGTGTGTGTGTGTGTGTGTGTGTGTGTGTGTGTGTGTGTGTGTGTGTGTGTGTGTATGTGTGTGTGTGTGTGTGTGTGTTTTACTCAAATGTCCGACTTCATTTTTATGTGTGAATCTCAGGAAATCTGTGATAAAGCAGATAACCATACAAAATAAGAAGAAAAATAGATAGATATGAAAAGACTGCGATAGGCAGTTGATTATATCGAAAGAGAAAGACAAACAGATAATCTGACTAACAGACTGTGAGAAAGAGAGAAAAACAAATGATCAGATAGATATCTAAGAACTGGCTTAGACAAAGAATCTGATATATATATATATATATATATATATATATAGATAGATAGATAGATAGATAGATAGATAGATGAAACCATATTGAAATGATAAGTTAGGATAAAGAAATGCGTAAATTCTTTGGTGCATTGATAGATAGTTAACAAGTTTGAAAGCTATCTACCTAACAGGCTTGCTAGCTATATATAGAGATCTGAAAATGCTAAGATAGAGAAACGAATGATACTTTTATATATATATATATATATATATATATATATATGGTTTGTTTGTTTGTTTGTGAGAGAAAGAGAGAGGAAGAAAGAGTGACTTTTAAATGGACTAAGAGAGACAATTCTGAGCATGCTGAGATAGAGAATCTGACACATACATTAGCACATTGATAGGTTGGTTGGAAGGTTGCTTGTGTTACACGGTATATTTACCTTTTTTGGTTAATTAATGCTACATTCAGTTTATTCATATGTATTAAATATATGATTATTTAACGAACAGCTTGCAGGCAATAACTTTTACACGAGCAAGAACTCATTTGTTTTCACACAGTTAAATGATTTTAAGTATTGGTATCCATCACAGATATATATAGCTATGGGTAAATAGTAGGGCAGACTAGGTCCTTCAGCCTTGGTGACGCAACTAGTCTAGGAGAAGGAAAACTCTGAATTCAAACCTGTTAAACTCTGCTTAAAAAATTGACCTTGTGTCATATCCTGCCCGAGCGGAGGGGTTGGTAAATATGAGTATATACATATATATAGAGAGAGAGAGGGAGAGAGTGGGGAGAGAGAAAATTGCACAAAGACTATGAGAGTTAACGTGAGTTAATGTATAAATAGAGAAAGTAAGTTGCTTAGTTGGTTGATTGGTTTTACGGCATGTCAACTCTTGTTTGGTGATTTATGGCCCAAATCCATTTTTATAAGCAATTATGCTTTCAAATATCAACACTTTAATAATATTTTTAACAATTGTAGTACCAAGTAATTATTATAAATACAGAATCATTGCCAATCAGTCAGCTGGGGTTACAGAATGCATCGACTACATATCTACTGTGGGGAAAAGCCCTCTACAACGAGTGTCCATCATATGGTGAGACCTCAGCCTTGGAGATTTGGGTAATGTGAATACTCCCTCATTGCCTGTGCTCCCAGGTCCAATCTACAGGGTCCTATCTATGGTTGAAATAGGACAAACTGTGTGCTAACAAATGACGGAAGTTAAATTGTGACTGTTATATAGCTATATTTGAAACTATTTCACTGTGAGTAAAAAGTTAAGGATTGTTTATGAATATTATCTACAAAATATATACAAATCATGTATATATTATATATATATATATATATATATATATATATATATATATATGGTCCAATGCTAGTCACAGAGCCCAATGTGGTGTGACTACTAGTCACAGTACTTGTTGTGGCTATTGTATTCGTGACTACCACATTAGCTTCCGACTGTTTGCTTCTTCAAATTATTCCGTGCCCACGCTGTGTTTGAAAGATCCACGGAGCGGGGTTGACACTATTGAGCCGAATCTTCTTTTGACGGTCAGGTAATGTGAGTAGCGAGATTGTCTAGCAACTTAAAGAATAGAGAAAAACTATTGTTTAATAACAAAAAAAATCGTTTACTTTGAAACACGTATGTGAGACAATAAATAACAAACGATGTTTGCTTACCTGGCAAAAAGAAAAAGAAAGAAAATCGAGAGAGGAAAAGTAACGATGAGGGGTGGTTAGAGTGACACTAATGTCTCTAAAGTCTGGGACTTTGATTTTTTGTAACGTCTGAAGGTTGTTCGGAGTGCCTCGTGTCTAGAATGGAAGGGATGCTTCTTTGGCAGTCTTGAGTTTCTTCTTGGTCCGTTTTCTCGTCCTGTCTGAAGACACGTTTTTCCATCCCATTTTTTATGGATCAATATCTGGACTAAAAAGGTTTCTGATTGGTTGTCCAATAAGAGACAACTAGGAGTCATATTCCCATTGGTCAGCCAATCCTAGTTCAGGATTATATCTTACAGGTATAGGGAAAACCTTTTTAGATGCTATGACCAATATGAACAGGTTTAGAGCAATAGGGTTGAACAAAATATTCTCAGCCTCACCTGGCTGGGTGAACCCTACCCAGCTCACCCTTATTTAAGGAGGAGCAAAATTAAATCTCCCTTTTGATATTGACCTTCAAGACAAAGAGTAAAAAAAATATGTTTTACGAAATGACCCGTTTCATCATTATGGTCGATGAAGTTAGTTGACAACCGAAAAATTAAATAAATTCGCAGACCTTTAAAATCAAAAACAATTGTCTCGCCCTTAACTGACCTTTAGGAACAATCAACCAGCTTTTTAGGTCAATTTAAACCTTGAACAAAAAGATACTTATTGTAAGGTTCTTTTTGTTTTTGATATATTTATTTATATTAATTTTCATGTATTTCATAAATTCTAATTTTTACATATTATTTAACCGCACGTCGTGTCACATATATATAGATCGATAAAGAGGGGTTGGCATTCAATAAACCACAGTGATTGATATGCCCTAAAACCAAACCAAACCAAATCAAATTTATTGCACAGTTATTTTTTATTCAAGTACTTATATTGAATTCTAATTATTTGTATTCATTTTAAGGCGTTTTTAGCGTAAGGTTTTCTCATTTAGGCAATGCGTTTGGAGAGACATGTTCAAATCTTGGACAATGTTGTTTGGCTTTTAGTTTACAATTTTGACTTAGGTAGAGATATGAATCCATTTCTTTTTTCCAGTTATTCAAAATTAGTCGAGTAGACTGAGCTCATAAACTTTACTACGTAAACTGCTCTAAGAGAGGTTGAATTTTGAATTCGAACCGGCTATAATGCACTTAAGAAATTACCTTGTGTTGCATCGTGCCCGTAGTGGAGAGGATGGAATAATACATATATGGTTTCAAGTTACTACTTATACAACAAACCACAACAACAACTACAGTAACAATGATAATAGGAATAACAATTATTTGAGCGACATGTAAAATCTGCCGAATAGGAAGACACTAGGCCATGATAGCTTACAGGGATTCTGGTTTTGAAATTCCCTTCTATCCACGACAGACTGGCTCTTGTACAAAGTTGATACCAAGAGAAAGCAAACATACGATTGGAAAGCAAACATACGATTGGATGGCTAATGGGAAAACCACATTGATCCAGAAAGATGCCCAAAAAGAAACCATCCCCATAACGCGTCTATCTATAATGTAGAAAATTTTAACAACACACATGAGCGAGATCTATTGCTCACTAGTTAGTCGTGAACTGTTTTCCGAACGAAAAGGATGCCACAAGGGAAAGAGAACAGGTGATTTACGGTACATTGATCAGCACATCCTCAAATAGAGCAAATTGCGGCAGAAAAGCGTAACTATGGCGTAAATTGACAAAAAATGTCCATGAACATAGTCTTGCAAAGTTGAATAGTAGACAACCTAAAAATGAACAAGATATTAGACAAATTAATCAAATTCATCATGGAAGCCATAAAAAAAAACTTGAAAGTGGAATTGGTAGCAGCAGGAAAATTTTTAGCAGAAGTGAAAAACCCATCTTTTAAGGAGAGGCGCTTTCACCTCTATTTTTTGGAATAGTAATAGTTTCACTTAGTCACATACTTAAGAAAAGTTTGTGGGTTAGAAATTTACTAAATCGCAAAGAAAGTTTAATCACCTTATGTACATGGACGACCGCAAGCTGTTTGCTAAAATCGAAACAGAGTTTGAGACGAATGAGAAAAAAAGAAAAATAAGAATATTTAGCAAGGATATAGGAATGAAATTCGGCATAGAAAAATGGGCAATGTTCATAATGAGAAACTGAATAAGACAAAAAAAAAACGGAAGGAATCGAACTGCCAAATCAAGAAAGAATATGAAGACTCGGAAAAAGAAAATTACTAGTAATTGGAGATATTGGAAGCGGACACAATCAAACAAACGGAGATGAAAGAAAAAATAAGAAAAGAGTACCTCGGATGAACGAGAAAACTTCTTGAAATCAAGCTCTGGATTAGCGGCTAGTAGCAGCACTGACAACATGAAGTAAATTGGAATAACAATAAATAAGAAACAGAAATGGGAAGAGAAACAACTAGAAGAATCATAGAAACTTGAAGAGACATGATGTCCCTTAGATTCCAGAGAAAGATTATCATCAAACGCTGGTGTGAGAAACTTGCACGAAATTATAATGATATAGAAATTCATCACTCAGTCTTGAGCAGAAAGACGGACCTAGTTTTAAAGGGGGTGTCCTCGTGGTGCAATGGTTAAAGCGATGGACTGCAGAATCGTAGTAAACGAGTTTGAACTCCAGTCGCATTATTACATTCACTTTTGGACAAATACCCTTGGGAAAGGTATGACCACCCCTTATCCTCCCAGCTATGGGTTAAATAGTACCACTACTGTTCTTCTAGGGGAATGGCTTTGGCATTAAATAACCTACAAAGGTTAATATGCCATTAAACAAAGAAACCAAACCAAACCTAGTTTTAATTAACAAAAATAAATAAATAAAAGAATATGTCATCTTGTACATTTTGCTGTTTCAGCAAACGAGAGAAGGAAAATAAAAGAAAATAGGAAGACAGATTTTTGAATCATACGAGGGAACCCATTGAGCTTAAAAGGCCGCTGAATATGAAGATAAGGTGGTAGCAATAGTCGCTGGTGTGATTCGAACGATCCCCAAAGACGTGCAAAAGAGACTGGAAGAAATAGCGATCAGAAGATGGATCAAAAATTTACAGACCATGTTATTTTTAAGTAGAAATTTCATCAAAGGAATAAACACGTCAGTAGCACCCCTTGTAAGATACTCAGGAGCATTCTTAAAATGGGCCGGGAAAGTACTCAGATAAATGAAACAGAGTAAAAGTAAGTTGATGACTGTGCACAAGGATTTATATTTGATGGATGACATACAGACTATATTTCTCAAGAAAGGAAGGATGAAGGAATCTCTTCAACATTGAACATTGCATGAATAAATTGACGTAAGTATTTGAGGACAACGTTAACTCTGCTCAGTACTTTGATGGGAGTCACATTGCTAAAAACTGATACTGAAGTTTGTTTGCCGAACGAAGCAATCATCATCATCATCATGTCGTGCTGGTAGCACGGATATCTCTGACCCTCGCTCGCCACCTTTCCCTATCATTCATCGCCTCAGGCAGGTCTTCAGGACAACATCCAGTATCTTCACATAGTTGCTGAATGTATGTTCGTGCTGGTAGTCCTGCTTTTGCACGGCCATGTGTGGGGGTCCATAAGAGTACATCACTTATGAGTTCGTCCCTGCTTCTCCAGCAGTGTCCCGCATGTCTGGTTCGTCTAACTTGAATAGTTTTCGTGATAGGAGGCAGGTGGCCGGACAGTTGGTGTCTTGTGGGGTGTTGCTGCCAGGACTTGTTCAAGATTGCTCGCAGCATTCTTGTGTAATTGCCGTCTAGCTTCTTCCCCAGCCGTTTTGTTAGCGTCCATGTAGTGCATCCATATAGCAGTATCGATGTGACCGCTGCCTGGAAGAAACTGCGTTTCATTTTATCGGTTAGGTCTGATTTCCATATAATCGATAGCCTATTGATAGCTATCGATGCTTTCATTAACCTCGTGTCGATGTCCCTTTCGGTTGACGCCACGCTGCTTCCTAGGTAAGTGAATTTGTCTACTAGTTTAAGAGGGGTTTCGTCTAGAGTGGAGATGTCCCCCGTTTGATTATAGCACATATATTCCGTTTTGTGTGCATTGACATAGAGGCCTATGCCTGCGGCTGCTCGTTCCAAACTATGCAGTAGTGTTTCGGTTTGGTCGGGTGTATTTGCCAGTATCGCTATGTCATCGGCGTAGTCGGCGTCGGTAATTGTTTTTGCGGGGTACCTTCTGCTTAGTTTATTAAATTAAAGAGAAAAAGAGTTACAAATCAGAGAAACAGTAAAGAGCAATATACTGACTGGATTGAGTGTGTGATTGATTGATTTTAAGCTACTTTTTATGCACAGAGGATAGAGAATTGTGGTCTTTATACGAATTCAAAATTTGTATTACTGTATCATTGTTTCTCAAGAGGTACTTTTATCTTTTTTGCACATGTGAGACCCTAAGAGATACTACAACTCCAGATCAGCGTGGACCTGGTAGTAATGACAATGAAAGTATATTTCACAATCCCAGAGCTTCAAAGCGGGACCTTCGCCATCAGATGCAGTTTAGTGTTATACACATGACACCCCATTTAGTGGAGGACTTACCCATTTGCAGGGTATACTCTAAACATATTCTAAACTAGACGAGGAATTCCCATAGTGGCGTAATGAAGTGTATAGTAATTATTAGGAGGTGCCCGTGGTGTAATGGCTATCGTCGTAGGAAATGGACTCGGCGACACGAGTTCAAATCCTGGACGAGACTGATTTCACATAGCACTAATACCCTTGGGAAAGGTATGAATCCAGTTATTCTCCCCCCAGCTATCAGTAAATAGTAGGCCAGACTTGGTTCTTCAACAGTGATGAGGCGACTAGTCTAGGAGAAGGAAAAATCTAAATTCAAACCTGTTAAAGTCCGATTAAAATTGACCTTGTGTCATATCCTGCCCGAGCGGAGGGGTTGGTAAATATGATAGTGGCGTAATGACTAAAGTACCGGACTGTTGCCCCGAAGTTAGTGAGTTCGAACTCCAGTCGCGCTTTTACGTTTCCTTTTGGACTGATACCCTTGGGAAAAGCATGAGCCTTCAAACATATTTAGCTAAGAATTAAATCGTATCACTACTGTTCTTCTACAACTTCTTCTTCTGATTTTCACAATAAATAACCCATGAAGGTCGACATGCCATTAAACGAAGAAACCGAATCATCTGTTAGACAGACATGCTTTTCTTTGACGCTTCTGTTGTTCGATGTGCGTGTCAAAAAAAAAAAAACTATACAGACATCTAAATATATGCAAAGACCCCAAAAAATAGTTTTAAAACATAATCATATAGTTCACTTCGATATGTCAGCGAAAAGAAAAATAGGAATAAGTTTTTTAGTAAAATAGAGAAAAAAAAGCTCGTGACCCAAATAGAACGATGCTTAAAAAAAAGTAGCAAATAATAAAAAGGTAGCTAGTGGTGCCACAAAAGAAGGGCATTTTTTAAAGTAACCAATAAAAACAAAAAAAAATAAAATCAAAATTACGCATTGGAATAAATGCTTAATAAACAAAAATAAGAACTAACATCTACATACGCAAATTCGAGAGAAAATCAAAAATCAGAAAGGAAAGTTCAATATAATGAAATGCAAATAAAAGCCTTCAGTGTCAGGTAAAATAAAGTAATAGTCTATAAGCATCAAGAGGTGCCTTAAATCTGTTGTATATTAATAAAGTTTGATCTCATGTTTTGTACAGAGTCCATTTTGCTTTCTTATAGAAACTATTTAATCATTGAGTTTGGTTTAGTCTTATCACGTTTCGTATAAATTATGTTTAGCCTTAGAATGTTTTAGGGTGTCTCTTCTATCATAATAAATTCAGTTTTGTCTTATACTGATTGGCATAAGAATTTCATTCAGTCATTTTTATGATATTGAATGAATGACTCTCAAGTCAATGTTCTAGTGTTTGAGCATAGTATCGGTGTTATCATATCAAGTTTAATATAGTTTTTGTTTGGTTTCATCAAGTTTCACATAGGCTTTGTTCGTCTCATCATATTTCTTATTGCGTATATTTTCTTTTCCTTGTCTCGTTTCATATATCGTTTCTTTGTTTTATCATATTTCATGAAGTATTTGTTTTTTTTTTTTCTTATCCTGTTTTATATAATGTTTGTATCATATATCTTAGAACATATCATATAGTGTCTACCTTGTCTCAACACGTTTCGTGTAGGGTTTGTTTTGTCTTACCATACTTTGTATAGTGTTTGTTTTTTTCTTATCAAATATATAATATAGTGATTATTTTGTCTGATCACGGTTCATATAGAGTTTGTTTTAACTTATCGCATTTTATAGTGTCTCTTTTGTCTTTCATATAGTGTTTGTTTCTTCTTGTTTCTTTTCAAAGTATCTGTTTTCTCTTTTCATATTCCATAGAGTGTTTTTCTTGTCTTATCACGATTCATATAGTGTTTTTTTGGGACTTATCGCATTTCATATATTCTTTGTTTAGCATTATTACCTTGCCCGTGGTGTAATGGCTATCGTCGTAGGAAATGGACACGGCGACACGAGTTCATATCCTGGACGAGACTAATAGCATTTCAAATAGCACTAATACTCTTGGGAAAGGTATGAATCCAATTACACACCCTCCAGCTATGGGTAAATAGTAGGGCAGACAATGATCTTCAGCCTTGGCGAGGCAACTAGTCTAGGAGAAGGAAATCTCTGAATTCAAACCTGTTAAACTCCGCTTAAAATTGACCTTGTGTCATATCCTGTCCGATCGGAGGGATTGGTAAATATGATTATTACCTTTCATATAATATATATTCTTGTTGAAAAGATAGATTTGAAGTGAATCTGACAGTATGATAGAAATATGTGGAAAGTTGGATAAATCAAACACTTGACTCAAATTTAGATGTGTGATATTTCGTTAAGGCTTTATTTCATCTTCACGAATTTCTTCAAGAGAGACACTGTTTTCTGAGTTTTTTTCTATTTAAAAGCACATGAGGAGAGTGGAGGGATGTAGCTGTAGCAGGAAATGTTGGGAGTGATTTAAAGTCAAATGTATTAGGTTTCATCAATTTTTTTTTTGAAATTGGGTATAGATTTTAGGGAATTGATAAGAAAGAAGTAGGGCAGGGTTTGTGTGAAAGGGGTTTTGGCATGACTTCTTTCACGAATGTGATGTCGCAGAAAACTGTCTATATTGTGGTGTCTGGGTTGTAATGGGGATGAGGAAGTGCTTAGAGGCAAATGGTTAGGAAAAGCAGAAGGAAATTTCTCAAAAGTATGGTGGCACAGAGTGAAGATTCTTTCTTCCCTATCCGTTTTCTATTTTGATTTTGTTTTTGTTCAGTATGACGTTGGCTAGTTTATACTCTGTATTAACAGGTTTCATATAGAGTCTGTTTTGCCTAATCATTGTTCTCATAGTGTTTGCTTTGTCTTATAACGTTTCAGATAATGTTGTTTTGTCTTATCTAATTTCAAATAGAGTTGTTTTTTTCTTATCACGTTTCAAAGTGTCTGTTTGTTCGTCTCACGTTTCATAGTGTGCTTGTTTTTGTCTTATCACGATTCATAAAGAGTTTTTTTAGCTAAATAATAGTTCTTATAGTGTCTCATTTGTCTTATTATGTTTCATGTTATGGTTGTTTCATATAATCATATTGCATGTAATGTTTGTCTTTTCTATTCTGATTCATAACGTGTCTGTTTAATTTCTAATTTAGTCTTACAAAATTGTTACATATGTGTATCGCCAGAAAAAAATTAATAATACTCACACGGAATGTGACTAAATGAGGTTTCAATCAACCCTTTGCGGTCCACGCATTGATTCCATCGGTGTTGAAGTGCTAAGACCCTACGGGTCCTAAAAATCATCTGTAGTAATTATATCATCATATAAACTTTTCAACCTTCTAACTTTTTAGCAGACCCTCATCAGTCAATGTCATATTTACCCGGTAAAAATCGAATTTTTCATAACATTTCCGCATATCATCCTGAATTTTGAACACCTCAGGAGATTTATCATCTACATGTGATATTGCCAACTTGTGATGAGTGGACTGAGGAAATTTCACATTAGTGAGTTTCTCATCGGTTTGAATGATTTATGCAAGAACTACGCCCATCTTTAAAAAAGTGAACCCTTAAAAAATTCAATAAAATGAAAAGAAATGTATTCTTTACTTTGCGGACAGGAGACCATGTATATATATATATATATATATATAGAGAGAGAGAGAGAGATGAAAAGAGAGAGAAAAATATTAAGACGCATATAAACAGATATTAACTTGATAGATAGATACATAGATTGATAGATAGTAATTCTTAAAGAAGTCGCTGGTAAAGTTGGAAATTTGGATTAGATGAGCGTATAGTAAAAGCAGTGGAAAACAAGTAAAATAAAGAGGATCAAATTATCAATGAGCAAGGAAAGGATTACGAGAGAAAGAGAGAGAAAGAGAGAGAGAGAGAGAGTGAGAGAAGGTGGAGAAAGTGAAAGAGAAATGTTAAGACGTATATAAACAGATATTAACTTGATAGATAGATAAATAGACAGATAGATATTCCAAAAGAAGTTGCAGGTGAAGTTCAAAATTTGGATATGATGACCATATAGTAAAAGCAGTGGAAAGCAAGTAAAGAAAAGAAATATAGGAGGAGAACGAGAGAGAGAGAGAGAGAGAGAGAGAGAGAAAAGACCGATGATTAAAAGGAAAAAGGAAAGCAACAAGTAAACGGAAGGATTGACAGGAGAGTGTTTAGTAAAAGAAAGTAGACGACTAAGAAGAGTGCGCGAAGCAGAATGTAACTCAACTGCGGATATATAAGAAAAAAAAAAAAAAAAAAAAAAAAAGAGAAAATAATTAGAAATCAGAAAAAGAAGAAAGAGAACAAATTCGAAATGAAAAACAAAATTTTAACAGCAGCAGATGTACTCGTGGGTGGTAAGAGTTAACTGTCTCTCACTGGCAACTATTGTTGTAATTTACTAAGCTTTTTTTTTGCTTAGATGTGGCACAAGGCCATATGAAAGGGGCACCCAATGAGACTCGAACTCACTCGTGTAGGTTTGCTAGTCGAGCTTGCTAACCATTACACCACCAAAGGCGCCTCACTGGCAACTATTGTTGGACCCAGGTTGAAGGCAAATTTGGTAAATACGGAATTTTTTCTCTTTGTTTGTATTTCATGGCTTATCCACCTTTGTGGCATAAATAATGCCAATTCCTGTTCGTATAAATATTAGATTTGTAAACAAATAAGTTACTAACTAATGAATAAGTAAGTAAATTTATGTCTGAAAGGGTCGTTAGAGCTCATTAGTTTACACACAGTTAAATGGTTTCAAGTATTAAATCTACAAGTAAAAATTTTATTTCATATTAATCATTTGTTTGCACAAAGTTAAATGGTTCAGGTATTGTTATATGATGGTTCTATTAAAAGTCTATCATTTCTCTACACACAATTAAATGGTTTCAAGTATTGCTATTTAACATTAGTAATTCTATTTATCAAGTATTGTCATAAATATATTTAGCAACGCCACCGCTTTGACCAGGTCAAACACAATGTCAGTTTTAAGCGGAGTTAACCGGCTTGAATTTTAAGTTTCCTTCTCAGTGACTAGTTGCCATACTACGGTTGAAAGGTCCAGTCTGATTTACAATCCATCCATAGTTAGAGAGAGGATAATTAGATGCATCCCTGGCCCAAGCGTTTTAGCGCTAAGTGAAATGTACACAGCTTCGTCTGGGATTTGATCTCGGGTCACCGCGTCTATTTCCCACGATGGTGTCTATTCACCCTGAACATCTCCGGCTTTGTAATACAGATAATGTGTACACAGCTGTATTTTTTAAAATCACTAACAATCATAATTCTTAGTAAGAGATTGAAGAATTGTGTTTAATCCATTGATGGGATCCTTACAGGTTCTACTCTTCCGGGTCAGAATGAACCTGGGAGAAAGGGCATTGAAGGAGTACCCCACATTACCCGACTTTAAAAATGGTACTTAATATCTTCTTGCTTTACACTCAGCATTATAAGGTAGTATCAAAGGTAATGTGGAGTAATCTAGGGAAAGGATTAGCGCCCTCCCCTACATCTCAGTGCAGTAGCTTTGGAAAAAGGAGCCTTCTGGTGGCCCTCGACTACGGTCGCCAACTTTACTCTTTGATTTTTAAACCTACTTTCTTAGCAATCTTGACTTATGTCATATAAAACAAAATTGATAAAATAACTAATAATCAAAGCAACCGCTTAAACTAAGGTGAATTCAGCGAATTGAACAACGGTTGGATAAATAAAAAAAAACATATTAATTGCATGTCATATTGGTGGTTATATTTACATTTCAAAATTTATGTGAAAATGCATTAACTATTAAGGGACAAATTCAGCGGTAAGCAAAGGAGATAATTATTCAAATAGCCAGCAGAAAGAAGTTTAAAAAATCGAGAGTAGTAATATAATGTAATTAAGGATTTTACTTAATTATTTTAGCTAATTATTTTGTCTTAGCAATAAATTGTCTGCTCGTTAAAAACTTTGAGTTTGAAGTTGCAAGTTTTCCAGTTGGAAAAGTCAAAGTGGGTAGATCTTATTTTGTATATGCACGTGTCAGCCCCTGCCAAAAGAAAGGTTTGTTTTGAAATCAGCTGTAAGAAAGATATTAAAGATAAACATTGGGGTGAATATCAGCTGATATTTAGGATGAAGTGAAACTAAAATGTTTGATGATTACGTGTTATTAACAGATTAGTTACAGAGAAGAATTAGAATAAAATATATAAGATTTTTAAGACGTAGGGTCGGTTGAAGAGGGAACCAGTTTCCATCAAAGACAGAGGCAATCGAAGTTAAAGTTGGGAAGTTGAAATGAAGCCTGGGGTTCATCGTCTCGTCTGCTCCGGGTTAAAGCTTATGTTTATCAAATGGACACAAGGAATTCTTTTTGCCTATCTCTCTCGATTCGCGGCTGCTATGAAATACATTTAGTAGCAATAAACTTTTCGTATCAAGAAGAAACTTTGTCGTTTTAATATAGTGTGCATGATGACTTTTATAATTTGTACTGTAGTGATACAGTAAAGAGAATGTACAATTAAGAATGAAATTGGAATGCATCGAAAAAATACTGCAGAATGTTTTTCTTAGTTCTTTACGCAAGATCCAGGGTGAGGAAAGTTAGTGATGATAAGTATTTGATATATTTATGCTTTTTGTTGCATCTTTTAGATATTTTTTGTTGCATCTTTTTAGATATTTTTCAAGCATATAGATAGTACTCTGCTGAACAGATAAGCAGTTCTGTAAACAGCGTTTTTCGTATTTTAGATAGGCTGGGATTGCCAGGCATCTTTTATATGTGTTTTTCTGTCCCTTTCTTGATCCTACCCAGGATGGCATACTAGTAGGGGTGTAGTTTTAAGGATTCATTTTTTTCAGTTTCTCCCTCCAAATCTTGGTATTTGCATATTATATTATACTCTTTGATATATTATCTTTTGGCTCTGACATATAAATTAGAAGGAATGTGTTTTCTTTTATCATCTTTGACACTATATCTAGCCTATTTCTCTATATTTTAAAATCATTTTCGGTAGCAAAGTCCCTGAGAATAGCTGGTCCTTTTGCTTCTGTTATTGGTTCTGGTTTTTGTTTATACCATTTTTCACTATCCAATGTTCTACAGTACTTACATTCTTTCCAATAAATATTGTTAGATAGTCATTTACATGTTCATGCAGCATCACAACGACACAACAATAAAGACTGAGGCACGCAGAAAGACGCAGGAATGAAGGACGCATGAAGAAAGACGCAAGAAGACTTCCTTACAATTATATTTTACCTCTCACTTTATTGCAAGGGTTCGAAAGGGTTGTTCAAGGTTTGCATGTGAGAGGGTGCTGGAGACCGAACATAAACTTCATATTTTGACCCAACTGTTAAGACCGTCACGTTGTGTCTTTCTTGTTCTTCTGATGTTGGGGTCTACTCCATCGGGGTTTTCCGAGGCCCCCCTCGGTCGGGTGTGGCTTTCCCTACCACATCTGGTCTCTAGCTGTCTGGAAGTCTGCTGGCAACTGCTCTGGCACCCGAATTCAACTGAGTTAAATAATAATTCAACGCCCACACGATCGCCCACTGGATCTTTGAAAACGGATGTTTAATCATCATCAAGCGGAAATAACTGTCATGCAGTTCAGAAGTTACTCTCTTCCGGTGCATCACTGTAGTGGCATAATGGGACCTTCACCTTGTCCCATATCAAAAGCCTTAATCCGCCCACGCGATCTCTTTCGATTACTGGCCATTGGAATGTGTCACTTCCTTCCGGTGTATCACCTTAGAATAGCATTTTTGGGCCGGGGCGAGGGTCAAAATATAACAATATATCGTCCTATTTTATCATGCCTTTCTATATATTTTATAGCCGTTGGGATTGGGCAACCAGACGCGAAGAGGTCAATAGATTCAGTTTTTTGTTCGCACTGTCTACTTATTGGGTTTGGTTGTTTTTTTATCATGTGTGCCTGATAGTTTCTAGTTGGTGGGCTCTGCTGCAGTGCCGCTATAATTAACCCTTTGTCTTCGTCTTCAATCCGAACACTTTTCAGCCATCGCTTAGTTTTTACTATATTCATATCAGCATGTCTAATTCTTTGTGCGTATCGTTCATTTAGGGGTTTGTACACTGGCGTTTTTTTAATTGATTTAGTCCTAATATTTTTCTTCTTTATTAATTGTTTCTTTTTCTGCCGCTATTGATCAATATTCTATGTCACTATTTTTTGTAAAGAGGACGAGTTGATTTGCAAAATATACTAAAAAATCGTAAAATGATTCGAGAAAGAAAAATATGGCAAAGAAACTTTTTTATTTAGCAATTATAATTATAATTATTATTATAATTATCATCATTCTTATTATTATTGTAGGGAGTCCCCGCCAAGTGGCTAACGTTCTGGACTGCAATATCGTACTGAGTTCGAAAAGTCATACAATCACGTCCACCTTCATTGAAATATATTTCGGAAAGGTAGGGGCATCCTTGGTCCTCAGCTGAAAGAGTACACACCCGTGCA
>CAUZXS010002337.1:2500-20000 GCA_963585895.1 Sepioteuthis lessoniana | reverse complement strand
GGCCGCAATTAGAAAAATTCAACAGCGTACCATCGGGGAAAATTCAGACAGAAAATAATCAAACATGCAGAAATATGATCCATTTAATCGTAGACCAGCTCAAACGCCAAAATGTCCAATATAGTGACAATGAGGTGTATATTTATATCTTATGTATTACGTTGCAATTTCCTTTTTTGTCTTAAATATAAGATTGGATACAGATATTAGATGACCGTAAAACCGTAAGGTTGCCGTTGTTACAACAGTCCATTACGATGTCGATGCTTCTGTTTGGGAAACAATGAAGGGATCTCAGTCTCTACGTATCTCTTTTGTATAGATATTCGGTGATTAAGATTTTATTAAGCGTAAACACTCCACCGACCTAATTTGCCATGAGCATAATCAGTTTCTTATTCTGAGTAGAAGGGTTTTCTTTCTAAAATGCAGTTGGCTTATAAACGCTAAAGATTCCAGCTGGCTCTACAATTTACCCATCACTGGGGTTGATAGGTGGATTTGTGCAAATCTTATGGTCACTAACTTGAAAACGTTGTGAGTTTTATCATACATTCGAACTCAGGTCACCAATTTCATTTCCTACAATGATAACCGTTACGCTAAACGATCCTCTATTCCCTCTCTCTCTAAACATATTTATATTTACCAACCCCTACACTCGGGTAGGATATGACACAAGGTCAATTTTTATGCGGAGTTTAACAGGTTTCAATTCAGAGTTTTCCTTCTCCTAGACTAATTGCCGCACCAAGGCTGAAGGACCCAGTCTGTTCTACTATTTACCAATAGCTGGAGGGAGAATAGTTGGATTCATGCCCTTCCCAAAGGGTATTGGTACTATGTGAAATGCAATCAGTCTCGTCCAGGATTTGAACTCATGTCGCCGAGTCCATTTCCTACGACGATAGCCATTACACCACGGGCACCTCTCTAACACACAGACACACACTCTCTCTCTCTTTCACTCTTTCTCTCTCTCTCTCTCTCTTTTTCACACACACTTTTATCTATCAATCTATATATCTATGAGTGTGTGTGCGTGTGTTCATGTGAGGTGGTGAATTAAAAAATTACGGAATTCAAATAAAACTAAAAAGCGCTTGATGACTCATAGGTGGAGCAATATGCAAGAATAGTCAAATATCAAAACTCAAAGGTTTTTCTTCTATACCAGTTTCATAAATTTGCGATAGGCAGCAAAATGAACGAAATTTACAGCCTGAAGATTGGTGTTTGTTATTTTTGAGAGTTTGAAAAATTTCTATATGTTTTAACATTTAATATATATATATATATATATATATATATATATATATATATATATATATACAAACCTATTCACTCGGGCAGGAGTGAGCCAAAATCAATTTTCAACCGGCGTTTAACAGATTTGAATTTAGAATTTTCCTTCTAGACTGGTTGCAAATCCAATGCTAAAGAAATTCAGTCTGCCCTACTATTTACTCATAGGTGTAGGGGGAATAATTGGATTCCAACCTTTCCCAAGTATATTAGTGGTACGTAAATACCATCAGCTTTATCCAGGATTTGAACTCGTATCGCCGAGTCCATTTCCTACAACGATATCCATTTCACATTAGATGATATCATCATCATTATCATGTCACGCCATTAGCAGAGATATCCCTGACTCTTCTCGCCACCCTTCTCTATCGTCCATTGCTTCCGCAGGTTTTCAGGACTACATCCCGTATCGGCACAAGGCTGCTGCATTTAGGTTCTAGCTGGTCGTCCTGCATTTGCTCGTCCATGTGAAGGGGACCATAGGAGTACGTCTCTTATGAGTTCGTCCGGTTTCCTGTCCTGAATGCAAAATATTGGGAAGCCATCAATGTCCAAGCTGTTCGGGAACGAAAACCGATCACAGTCGTTAGACCACTTCGCTTGAATTCGTTAGTTTTACGAGTCTATGGATCTGAATAACGGCACTGACCTAGACACAAAGCTGGACTGGCCCATTCTTGAGACCTATACTTCGATCTTCTTCCATGCAATATTGTTGGGCTTCTGCTCTTGATGGGCGCCTAGATTTCAGCCTAGTAAGTCTTATGGATAATGACAAGGTTTTATAGATGAGGACAACTGATGAACGTCCGTAATCTTTATAACACCGATTTTTACAAGAGAAAGACAGAGGGATATTCGACTTGGTATTTATTTGAACGCAGGTGTGGCACGTAGGAACTTAAACTCAACAGTCGGCTGCCTCAGTGACTTTACTTCCTTCTTTTTAGTTTGGTTTGGTTTGGTTTGTTGGGTTTTATGGCATATCAACCTTTGTAAGTTATTTAACGCCAAATCTATTTTTATGTAAATAATCTGTTCTGGTTTTTGGTTTGGTTACGTCTCTTTGTTAAACGGCATATTAACTCTTTATGAGTTATCTTATGCTGAAAATTGATTAATCTCTCTTTTTTTTATAACAATCACTGCTATATTTTCAATGTTAATCAATTTATTTTTAAATTGGACATTTTTATTTATCTATAATCATTTGTTTGCGCCCAGTTATATGATTGATAATTATTATCTAATTCTTCCAATTTCCGCAGGGGTGTCCTCGTGGTGTAATGGTTAAAGCAATACACTGCGGTATCGTTGTAAGCGAGTTCGAACTCCACTTGATATATTACTTTCACTTTAGGACAATTACACTTGGGAAAGGTATGAACCATCTTATCCTCCTAACTATGAGTTGAATAGTAGTGGTACTATTGGCATTAAATTACCTACAAAGGTTGATATTCCATTAAACAAAGAAACCAAACCAATCAATTTATTCAGTTGTATGGCTTCATAGTAATAACACTAATAAACGATAATTTGTTTTCAAATAACTCTTTTTCTTTAATACTAATCCTTTGTTATATGCTTTTATAACCCTTACTAAGCATCTTTAGCTCGAAGAAACTATTCCTAATACAATTAATTTACATACAGCTAAATTTGTCTTCGTTTCTGAGATGAAACTAGATTGTTTTTATCACTCTTCAACCACTGGAAGATAACAGGAAATACTTTAGTGTTTGTATCCTATCATGGTTAATGGAGTTAGAATAATCTACACCCGTGGATTAAATAAAGGTTTCAGTTTAAAGTTTCGTTATGAAATACTCGAAGTGGGTTAAAGGATGAATAAGTTGAAACGTTGTGAATATAACAACGAAGATGATAATTACATTCTGAATACTCTAATTAATAAAAATACGGCTAATTTTTTTTCAAGTCTGCCTATCTATCATCAATAATTATATCTAATAATAAGCCTTTGTTCGCACAAAGTTATATGGTTTCAAATATTCCTACCTAATACTATTAATTCTCAAATGTATCTATTAAAGTATTCTTATCGAATACTAATATTTTCTCAAATAGATCTATTTGACACATAGACGAGACCCAAAGAGGTACGACCACTCCGGGTCAGAGTTGACCTGAGAATCATAATAATGAAAAGGTACGCTACTCTCAGGAAAGTTCAAGAACCGGAGCGACGCAATTAAATGCAGCTTAGTTTTATACCATTGACACTATTTTGGAGGGGTGTCATCACTCTGAAGAAGTGATGTGTACTAAGTATCGCACATCAACCTGCAACACAGAGAGGTATTTGGAGTTACAGTTTTCTTTCTACGAGAGTGCATATTCTTACATAGGCGATAAACACAATTGATTTTTCTATTTATCCATAAATAGGTTTCATGCCTACTTAATAGCAAAAGGACTCATCCAGAATTTGAGCTTCGTTTTCTCGCCTTGAGAGTCTACTTAGATCACCATAATAAAGTTATTCTTTTAATGATACGTTTTATTTTTTGCAGGATAGGGTCCTTCTGTTTTATTAATATTTATACATGTAAATTTTTTAAATTTTAATTCTTTCTTCATGGGAGAGGGGTTCTTTCTCAAATTTTGTCCGTAATAAATCTAGCATGACATTTTCTGAGGGTGTCCTCGTTGTGCTATTGGTTAAAGCACTGGCATGCGGAATGTTAGGAAGTGAATTCGAACTCCAGTCGTGCTATTACGTTCACTTTCGGACAAATACTCTTGGGAAAAGTATGAACCCCCTAACCCTCCCAGCTATGCGTTAAATAGCATCACTGCTGTTCTTCTTAACGGATGACTTTGGCATTAAATAACCTACGAAGGTTGATATGCCATTAAACAAAGAAACAAAACCAAACAAAACCATGATATTTTCGGTAAAGGGTTAAATACAAGTGAAACTGCAATAATCACCACGGGCATCCAAAAGTTATGCAGTAATTAGTAAACTGGTTTCTTAGTAAGTACTCCATACTTGTGACTTCATGCCAATCCTCAATTAAGCTTATTCTTTTAAGTTCACCCCAAGTGTACATATATCTGTATGAAAAACATATGTATTCCTGAGATGATATGTAAACGTCTCGTAGGTGATGTTGTAGACCACTGACTTGGGAAGATCAAGTATCACTGTTTACCTTCTTAGAAAAAGAAATCAAATTCCACCAATCGATTCAAACTTAGCTCCTAATACTTCTGCCATTGTGCCAATCTAATCAAATCTTACTAAATGATAACTCTATCAAAATTCATACTGTAACAGTAGATATCACACTTTTAAAAAATTCCCATGTCGTTAAAAAAATATACTTTAAATATTTCACGCAATTCTGAAACCCTATTTAAAAGAAAATCCATGGCGTTTATCTGTCCCTTTGAATAAACATTACAAATGATCGGATTTAAATTAAGTCGATGATGATTGTGATGGTCATGAGTCTGAAAGTTCATCAAGGTCCTCGAAAGGAGCTTCTTCATTTCTTTCTGACCCCTGTATTTGATCAGGGGTGTAGTTGCTCTGCACCCTACGCAGGGGTATTCTGGAAAAGCTCCAATAAATAGGCAAGACGGGGTTAATTAAACAACACCTTTGATAACTGATTTTAGGCCGCTCTTTCACGGGTGTGACGTCTTGCAGCGTCTCCCACCTACGTTCTTAATATACTACACCAGCTTCAGGCAAGTGACGTACCGATAATGTCAACTTGATTAATAAAGCGGCCTTGTCCAGAATCAGATTTTGAAAGATAAAATGAGATAAATAAATAGATAGATAAATAATTGAAAAAACAGTGGGTGTCCAAGAAGGAGTAAAACAGAAAGAGAGAGAGAGGGGGGGGCAGAGAAAAGGAGAAAGATGTTAGTAGAAAATTTAAATAAGGAAGGGCATTTTCTAAGTAAAACTTTTATTAAAAATAAAGTAATTATCAACACTGCATTTGAAGCAGCAGCATTTCATAAAACATAAATCGCACATACACACTCACGCACGCTTATATATATATATATATATATAACTCTTTCTTCTACTCACTTCGTTTAAAAGGACATCGACACGAGGTTAACGAAAGCATGGACAGCTATCAATAGGCTATCGATAATATGGAAATCAGACCTAACCGATAAAATGAAACGCAGTTTCTTCCAGGCAGCGGTCACATCGATACTGCTATATGGATGCACTACATGGACTCTAACAAAACGGCAGGAGAAGAAGCTAGACGGCAATTACACAAGAATGCTGCGAGCAATCTTGAACAATTCCTGGCGGCAACACCCCACAAGACACTAACTGTACGGCCACCTGCCTCCTATCACGAAAACTATTCAAGTTAGACAAACCAGACATGCAGGACACTACTGGAGAAGCAGGGACGAACTGCAAAAGCAGGACGACCAGCACGAACATACATTCAGCAACTAAGTGAGGATACGGGATGTTGTCCAGAAGACCTGCCTGAGGCGATGAACGATAGGGAAAAGTTGTGAGAGAGGGTCAGGGATATCCGTGCTAGTGGCACGACATGATGATGATGATGATGATGTATATAACCAATGGCGTAGAACCTATTAACCAGAAAAGAATTGATCCAAATGTATTTTGTTAGAAGAAAGTAAATTCAATACAAATTGAAAATTAACGGAAAGAGATTTTAAAAGAATGACCCAAGGTTTTTTTTTTTTAGCAGGGGAGGATGTTTTTTGTGTGGAAAAATATATTGGTATTATTCGACTAGAAGCAGTCAGAAAGATAAGCGAATTGTTTTGTCTACAGAAATTTTGAGGAAATAAATACTTCGGTTGTCCATTGATGACAAAATGAAATTGACGGTGGATTGGACCCTAAATGTCAAGGCCTGTCTGCCGGTTCAGTACAATTGCTGGTTTGAAACTAAGATTTTGAGTAACATCTTTTTAAATTCAAGTGTGGAAAAATTTGATTAACTATTAGGATTTGTTGTTCACTGACATCATCATCAGAAGAGAAAAAGTCCTGCCCCTTTCTAGGTGAGAGAAGGCAAGACACTGGAAGTAGGAGGCAAAAAGTGGAAGGTGCAGAATTTATTAATAGAACCCAAGTTGGAGGAAAACGAATATTAAAGGCACAGCAAGTCAAAGAGGTGGAATTAATCTTTGAAATAAAATTAGGAGAAAATTGAAAATTTTAATAGTTTCACCAATCATCACCCTGATGATGAGAGAAAATGGATTTAAACAATAATTCCGTTCCTCAACGGAGATCAGCGGAAAGCAGTAACTAAACTTCACGTCACTTTGCTCAGGGCTCTGATATAATAGACTTTGTGAGGGAGAGAGTGAAAGCCTGAGATATACATTATTTCGAGATGATCCTGCACCAAACTGCCCACAGTGGAGAAGTGGAGAGAAACTGAGATAACACGACCATTTGAGACACCTTCTTACCAGACTCGTGAAAGTAAGGAAGTGAATAAAAGCCAGAGATATTACGACTCTTTGAGAGACCAAGAAAGCCTAAGATAATATATTATTTCGAAATAGCATTGCACTAGACTGCCCAGAGTAGGGAGATGAAGACAAACTAAGATAATTTGATACTTTGTACCATACTTGTGGAGATAGAAAAACAAAAAGAAATCGAAATAATATAATGTTTTGTACCATACTTGTGGAGATAGAAAAACAAAAAGAAATCGAAATAATATAATGTTTTGTACCATACTTGTGGAGATAGAAAAACAAAAAGAAATCGAAATAATATAATGTTTTGTACCATACTTGTGGAGATAGAAAAACAAAAAGAAATCGAAATAATATAATGTTTTAGATGACAGCACGAACTGGCAAAAATACTCCATGATACTCTGAGTCTCGGCATTTTACCAGACTCCCAAACACTGAAAAGCCAACAGCAAAATACTGAGAAAAGTGAACATAAAATGCTACTTGAATCACCTTGTACCAGACTATCAAGAAGCCGTGAGAAGCTGAGAGCCAGGGACTGAGAAAGGCAAACATAACTGCCACTTGAGATTGCCTTAACCAGATTATAGAAAACGAGTAGAGAAAAACCTAAAACTTCTACGTAATTTGAGAGACTTTGGACCTAACTTTGAATGACGAAAAATTGGCCGAATGCTAATTTGTGAATTACGTCTCCATCTGTAACTTACATTTGTCTCTGCTTCCCACCAGACAGGACTTGACACAAGATCAAATGACCCGAAGGTAGGATTATAGTAGGGGTTAAAGGAAGGGAAGATCAGACCCAACCCGAGGCTCGAGGCCTGCTGATCTATGCTGGTCATCGGCTCACTTGGTGCAATGTGAGCCTAGCTGGACATGGACCCAAACATGGGTCCATGCACGGATGCCAGATTAAAGCTTAAACTGGACAGCGATGTTCAGTACTAATCATAGGTGTCTATAATGCAGCTCACCCACCTGAAGGTGGCCAAGGCGAAGTCGGGGGCCTTTCGGCTTCGAGTCGGCCATTGAGCATTGACCGTCCGGCACGGTTGCCAGACAGGGCGAATTTAGTGCCTCCATATATAACTACTATCTTCTGACAAGGGTGAATGTAACATTTTAAGATACTTTTTAAAACTGAATATTATTGTTACAAAGCTGTGACCTGTTCTCTGTTTGCTGCCGTTCAACTTCAATTTTTACTTTCTTAATTGTTCGGTCTCATCTGTCCAGTCATTGATTGCTAACTCCGATTTACGATTGATTTGCTGTTTGAATCAAAAGCGCAACGTGGACAGATAAGCTGATCGATCACATAATCAACCAAGAGGAACGTCAGCTGATTGAAAGCGAACACACCCCTGTGTACTGCTATATATATCTATAAATTCATCATTGTGAGGGACTGTGGCATGATAGTAAGCGAGTTCAAACTCCAGTTACGCTATTATGTTCATTTTCAGATTAATACCCTTAAGAAAGGAATGAAACCTCTTATCCCTGCAACAATGGGTTAAATAGTTCTACTTCTTTCCTCTTAAAACTATGGATTTAGCGTTAAATAACCCACAAAGATTGATATGCCATTGAATAAAGAAATTGAAACCCTATATATATATATACATATATATATATATATATATATATATATATATATATATATATAGTATCCCTTTTGGTAATATCTATGTGAAAAAAGCTTTTTTTTCCAAAACAACCATAATAGGAATTTTTATCGAGTGTAACATTATACAATAAAAACGGATTTTATTAAAGAAATCATTATCAGAAACTATATCATAAAAAATCTAAAAATCTAATGGAATAAAAAGAAACAGATTTTATTGATAATAGCAGAACAATTTAAAATTGAATAAACTTGTAGAGCAGGAGGGTAATTATTTTTCGAATGCAAAATTTTGAAATTCTTGATCGCTGACTGTCAATTTTGTAGAGTTTAATGATAAATAGTATCTAATGATATAAGCTTTATCATATTAAGGTCAACTAGAACATTTATTTCAATTTATTCGGCTGAAAATATTTATGATCAAAAAGGATTTTGTAAACAGAGAGCTTCTTTAAAAAATAAGATAGGTTAATTCAATCTTACATATTCCTTTTTTTTTCGGAGATAGATAGATAGATATGAATATTATTAGATAGATAGATAGATAGATAGATAGATATTGCAATATAAGCAGGGTGTCTCAAAATAGATGTAACCCATTAATACGATTATGATTTATTTCTGTGATAAGTGCAATGGCGGTCATTTGGAACACGTCCTGTAAAAAATGCATCCATTAAGCTAAAATCATCGAATCAATGTCTTTTAGAATTGTTATTACATCAACTTCCAAGACATCCAGCCTTTTTTTTATTTTCTTGTCTCAGAAGTAAATCATTATATCAATGGGTTGCATCTATTTTCGGACCGTTTTGAATGATTTGTCTCCAAATAAGTAGTGACGCAGAATAGTTTTCCTCTCTTGTCCAAGGCATTGTGATCAAGGGTTAATAGTTGTTATAATATATTATTTTCAAATCTGAAACGAAAAGGAACACAACAGTATTATTAGTAGAGTGATTATCAGTCGTATGGGTCACACGTATATGAGACACCCTATACAAGGGAGAAACATAGGTAAAATGCTAGAAACGTAATATCGAAATTAACTCTATGCTTAAAAATTGGGAACTCTGAATTTATAACCTATTGTAACTGTGGCCAGCAGCAGTTCCTTGTAATTTAATGAAATTGCCTAAACTTATGGCCACTACATATGTTTGTTTGTTTGTTTGTTTTGTTTTATGTCATATCAACCTTTGTGGGTTATTTAATGCCAAATCCATTTTTATGTAAATAATCTGTTCTATTGAAAACAGTTTAGTTTAGCATAAGTACACAGTTTAATTGTCAAAAACATTTCCATTTCAAACTATTCAAGCAGTTATATGTAATAATTCAGTTAAGTGTAAATACAGTTTTAATGTCGAAAAACAGTTCGATTTGAAATAATTCAGTTAAGCATAAGCACGCAGTTTAAGTGTAAGTACGGTTTAATAGTCAAAAACGTTTCTATTTCAACCTATTCAGTTTACTCAATTCATTTTAGCATAAGTATGCTGTTAGTTCTATTTAACCCATAGATGGAGCCCTATCAGGTGCTACCACTCCGGGTCAGAGTGGACCTGGGAGCGATGGCAATGAAGGGGTACTCTGCATTCCCCAAAGCTCCAGCACTGCTAGAACCTCACCATCAGATTGTTTAGTGTCATATCCAGGACACTCGTTGGGGGGGGGGTCTTACCCCTCTGCAGAGGTGCAGTCAGTGTATTCTACAGCCCCAGCTGACTGAGCAAGCCACTACATAGTTTATCATTTAAAGCACTAACATACTCATACACACACATAAAACACAAAAAAACAAGCATATACACATACATATATATATATATATATATATATATATTCTAAATTTAACCTTTTAGTTTTGTCTCATGACAGCATCTGCTTTGGAGGCTGCTTTGGGAAATCTGGAGTTTCCCTTCATTGCCATTACTCCCAGATTCACCCTGCTAGGAGTACTAGTACCTGTTAAATTTTTATCTAAGAGTCAAATAGAAATATTAAAGGAGTGCAATCCTTTGCCAAAATGCTAAACAGGTGAAAATTTTTGAGGATGGATGTACACGCCCCAATGTGCTCCGGCCAGTTACTGCTGTGATTACAGAGATGCTAATCTCTTCCTGGATCATCGTTGCCAGCTGTGTACCTTAGTAAAGAAGAAGTACGTACAAGCAACAGACAAACGAAAGTGCTTTCTAAAAAATCTTTAAAGCTTCCGTTGTGAAAAATGTACTTCAGCAGAGAAAAATATTCAGATTGGCAAAACGTCAAGCAAGATAAAAAGTTCCAACGAACGTATCACCTCAAACTGTCAGAATAAAATATAAGAACAATACTGGACAAACCTAACTCAAAACAACCCAAAATGAGGAGCGCCATCATATCTAAGGAGTTTCAAAAAATCATCATTGACGTTGTAGCCCCGAGTGAGGTCCAGTTCACTGAAAATAGCTACATCAGAGGAGACAGGCTACATATTCTAGTGGTGTGGAATAACTTGAACAGGCCAAAGTCGAACTATTGTTGCTTTTGCAGTCAGGAGTAGTCTTCTGTCATGTATGTCTGTTGATCCTAAACCAGTTGGTGACAGACTTATCATGCTGAGATTTACATTAGTCGACAGTATAATGTGTACGTTGGTCGTTTCTTATGTACCGAACATGGTCAAGAAAAAATAAGCAGTTTCTACGATCAGTTCGACTAGATACTTGGGGATATCTCGAATGCAGAAAAAAATCACCTATCTTGGAGACTTTAATGCTTGAGTAACCCAATCACATCATACATAGTCGAAAGTTCTGGGTAAGTTTGAAACAGAGACTGTTAAACCCACAGGAAATCTGTTGCTAGCCATCCGTACTAAACACTACCTGGTCAATATCAACACCTACATCAAACTTAAGCAAATCCACAAGAACTCGATGCACCCAAGATTCAAACATTAGCACCTCATTGATTAAATCATCACGTTACAGCTTGATCTATCAGACCTTTTGAATATGTGAGTAATCAGTGGAGCCATCTGTTATGATCATGTCGGCTACCAAACTATGAATGAGGCAGAGAATGAAGAAAGACAAAATGTCAATCAGGAAGCACACAACAACATGATCAAAATAAACAGAGTCAGGGATGATCTGCAGGCCTCACTAAATGACAGACTTGCTAGAATTCCAACTGGTCCTGTAAAAGAAAAATGGACTGCCTTCAAACCAAACGTTTTCAAGGTATTCTAAGTGATACTCGGCACTGCAGTAAGGAAGATGAAGACTGGTCCGACAAAAATAGCAAGGAGATGGAAGAGCTTATTAACAACACGAATTTAGCCAGGAATATCTCGCTCAGCAACAACACCAAGTTTGATAGAGTCAGATATAGAATATGAATTCAACTCCTCCAAAAATCTAGAGAACTAAACAATATATATGTAATATATTGACGCTTGACCGAGCCGTCAATCAAGAGATGGACCTGCGTGAATAAGCGGAAGAACAGTGGAAGCAGGTGTACGTTAAACAATAATGTAACCAGGGCACAGATAGTTTGAGTCAGTTGGAGATAGGATGCCTGCATGAGAATCAGCTTACAGACTGAGGGCTTGCGGCCCTGAGTGACCCACGGTTGAGCAACCCAGCCAAGATGAGAAAGAAGTGCTGCTATGGTAGAAGAAGAACTTGGGGTCAATATAGCAGTCTGTTCCTGTCTCCAGCTCATTTCTAACACACAACAGAAACATCACCCTATCGAGAATAAAGTGTGAGAGATATTTTCATAAAGAAGTGGATTCGTTCGTTCATTGAAGTCGTCATTGCCGGTTAATGATGTTTCCGCATGTTAGTGTATATTTGTAAATGTACACGTGCAGTTGTATGTGAGTATACAACAAAAACGACCGAACGCCAGACACTTGCAAATGCTTATGAACCCAAAGCAAAAGACCTGTGTCAGGTCCTAAAGTTAACCTCCATGAACAACTGCTAAATCCCAACAAAAAAAAAATAATCAAAGAAACAAGAGCTTCTTGCCAGGAAAAAGAATGCCTTTGTCTCACTCGTCAAGGAATAGTCGGCAGAAAAACAACTTGCGATCGACAAAAATAAACAAAGACCAACCCAACCTGGGATATGTAAATGCCCAGACCTGGATGAAGTGGATTAAGTTATCTCTATAGTCCACGACGGAAAGTCTACAGGCAAAGATGTACTGCATCCAGAGGTTATTAAGAGAGGAAGTAGGAGATTCTTCGAGGTACTCTTCGCCATCGTAAAAGACACTTCCGAAACTTGGAAGTCTCTGCAGAAAGGAAGGACAACTAAAATGCCACAAAGAGAGACAGAGGAAATTGCGGCAACAACCTCGGAATCTCGCTTTTCTCTTTACCTCAGAAAGTGTTCGCCCACACACTGCTCAACAGAATATTCACTCTAGCAAAGGATTTCATACGATGAATTGCTAGTGGTATTAAAATATAAGACACATTCTTCAGATATCCCCGTCAGCTGGGGGCCGACAGCTGTAGAAAACCCCTGCTGTATCTCTGCAGAGGACCAACCCTCCAACAACGAGTGTCCTGGTTATGACACTAAGCCATTCACCCCACCACTGTAGAATACACCGACGAAATCTCTGCCGAGGGGTAAAACCCACCTGCTAACGATGTCCTGGATAGGACAGTGAAACTTCTGGAGGTGAGGCTTCAGTCCTAGAATATGGAGTACCAATTCATTGCCATTGCTCCCTGTCCATTTATCCTGAGTGGAAGCTCCTGATAAGATCATATCTATGGGTCAAATAGAACTATTTGACATTTGAACTGTGTGCAAACAAATGACTAAGGTTAAACTGAATTGCTAGAAATAAAACTCTTAGACCATTAAAATTTATGTAAACAAATAACTAATGTATACCTGAATTGTAAATGTTACATAGCAATACTTGCAAACATTTAACTGTACGCAAACAAATAGATGATGTTGAATAGAATTGCTAGAGTGTTTAAACTGAATTGCTGATATTACATAGAACCATTTGACTGTGTGCTAATGAATGGATAGTGATGAATAGAAAATTTACTGTAAAATTCCAGTCCTTGCAACCACTTCAGTGTCTCCAAAAAATGATTTATATTGAACAGAATTATTAGTGTTAGATGGCAATAATTGAAAAAATTAAACTGTATCGAAATAAATGCAATATTAATGTGTAAAAAATGTGTTTATTTTTAAATGAAATTACAAACTATTCACTTAAAATATAGGAATCTCCGAAGGAAATTGGAAACAAAGATGATACAAACATTCATTTTTCAACCCAAAACTTAGATACCAGACTGCTCTATCAAAATATTTTGGGGGTCTTAAGGATCCGGGGCTATCTCCACAAATTAAGTGGAAAATAATAAGGCACTCATCTACCGCGAATAGTTTCAACGGTAGATGTAACTTATGCTTAGATGAAAAAAATTAGCATTATTAATTTCAAAAATAGAAAACTATTGTTGAACGAGAGAAATGAGCTCGTCTTAAGTGCAGACATAGAGGAAAATTTAAATTATCCTGATTGAGAACCACTGGAACACCTATCCTTAAATAATCGCAAGGCCAATGATAAAGATGTATTAGAAACTAATAGAGATCAGCCCAACAACAGATATCACCAAGACAGGGAAAGATAAAGATAGATAAGAGCCAGATGAACGTAGAATATTAATCCAAAAATTAAGGCCTGTGATTCTGGAGTGGTTAATTCCCCTTGACCATTTTAGAGTAAATGAAAAAGCACTTGACGACTATATAAAATGTCTCCACCTTATCTGGTTTAACTATCTCGATCCTAATTGAAACAAGAGGAATATCTAGGATGGCAACAGCTGAGTTAATTAACAGACATAATAGGAATAAATCTAAATCATGTTTCAGATAGCCATTAGTTAAACGATCTTAGTCTGTTTAGAAAATCACACTTGCCAAGTAGGAAGAACTACTACAAGAACGCAAAATTAGAAGGGAGTGACCAGTAGATTAATTCCACTCCAGTTTCCTAATCGTTCTAACATATAACATGTTAACCCCCTCTGCTCACACCTATGAATGAAATAATTTCTAATTTGATTTCCCCCTTATTCTTTTTTTTATCTTTATTTTTTTATTGTTTATTTTTTAATTTTATCTTTATTTTCTGATTTTTTATTTTTTATTTTTATTTTTTAATTACCTTATTTTATCTTCTGAATACGAATTGTAACTCCACATTCGCTACTCTGCGACAGGAGGGAAGCATGTAAAGAGTCATCTGATGAGACGGAGAGTATAGCAATAATGGTCTCCGCTGAAATACATTTATTATGACGACTTAACCGAGTTTGAGTCTCCATTTAATTGTAATATATATATATATATATATATATATATAAATGTATGCAAAACAATGGCGGATGATAAATTTTTATTGTTACATAGAATACTTAAAACCATTTAACTAGGTGCAAATAAAGATTTAGTAATAAATAGAATTATTCGTGTTTGATATAAATACTTGCAACTGAGTGCAAAAAATGATCAGGCCCGTTTAAAAATGTTATCAACAAAGTGTTTAAAAATCATATATTTAATAGATGTGTATCTAGAAGATTTGGTATAAAAAAAAACTGCAAGTGTTGATACACTGTAGAACACAAACAATTAACATTCTTCATAAAAGAAACAATTTAAATAACTTTATTTAAGTAAGTAAACAAAGAGTCAACTGACTATTGTATCAGTTACTTCATAGATAACGCATAAAAACTGTTAGTAAGAGACAAGAGTAAGAATGGTAAATCCTAATTTATTTTTGAATATTATTCTTTATACTGCTTTGCTGACCAGCATTTGAGTATTTTGATATAAAAAAAATGCTTTTGATTGTTTATTATCATCTGTTTACTCTGTGTGTGTGTGTGTGTGTGTGTGTGTGTGTGTGTGTGTGTGTGTGTGTGTGCGCGCGCGCGCGGTGGGGATTTTTAAGGATGACAGTATCTTTCAGAAGCTATGACTGTGGTGTTTTCAGTCTAATTATTAGATTACGATAAAAGAGAAACGATATACAGATAGGAATAAAGAATTGACAGGCTTTCATTGTTTTAATGACATATCAACACTTGTGTGTTGTTTAGAAGAAAGCAATATTTGAAGAAGAGCTATAGTGGTACTATTTAGCACATAATTCGAGAGATAAAGTGGTTTTTACCACAAAATATGGAATACTTTAACAACATTCTTTTAGTCTGATTAGTTCAATTTTTGGAAAAATGCAATAAACCTAAATTTTCATGATTAGCACGATTATTCTAGCACGTTTTCATCCAAATTTAGCCCAATATGTGTGAGCAAGAAAAGAAACGTTAAAGCTCCTAGAAATGTCCGATACAATTGCAGTTTCTTTATGGCATCTATCAAGCCCAGACCTTTACCCCCATAATTTCGGTGTCAGGAACGTTTAAGAAAACAAAACAAATGCAACTTTTCATGAAAAAAAATTGGTTTGCTTAAAACTGCTACTGAGGAAGAATCGAATAAAATGTCTGAATAATTTATTTTAAAGATATGCAATTATTTTCGAAGGCATATTGTTACAATATCTTTTTTAAAAGGCGACCATATTGAGTAAGTTTACTGTTTTGCGTTTATCTTCTTATTTTGTTTTTTATTTTTTTAAATCAGAATTAATCTTTTTTTTTAATAATAGAGTCGTTTATTATACCAGAATATTCCTAATTTTGCTTCCATACTCTGTATATCTATATCTATCAACGTCTCTCTCTCTCTCTATATATATATATATATATATAAGGCCAAGGGCACCTCTAGTGGTGTAACGGTTAACAAGCTAGACTAGCAAACCTATACGAGTGAGTTCGAGTCTCATTGGGCGCCCCATTCATTCGGTCTTGTGCCACATCGAAACAAAGAGCTTTGTAAATTACTATATATATAAGGCCGGAAATACTTTAAGTTTGCACGATAAAAACATTTTTTGTTTAGTAAAGTATGACATCTTTACTTTTTTATTATGCAAATTTTATTCTTTCTGGTTGCTTTTTAATCAATAACATGTAGTTTGTTCCAAAACTTCTTTACTCAGAATTATCCTGATGATCGATTAGGTGAAACCGAGCTAAGTTTTTCTGACTCTGTACGTATTCGGTTATATACATATATGTAAAAGATATTTTATCAAACTGATTAAAATACCAAATTAAAGCTGAGCTCGATGAGAACTCGGGATATTTTAAGAAATTATCTCAAGGTCCGAAAATGACCGCATTAGCGCGACTGAAGTTCGAAACCTCTTACTATGATGCTGCAAGTCAGCATATTTTCCTCTACGCCACAGGATCATCCCCAAAGGCTTTCAGAAAAAACATCATGTAAGTACAAATGCTATAAAACCATAGGAATCTGATATTTTTAGCAATCACTTCACCACACAATGACACCGTAACTTGATCTATAATATTTTGCAGATTAGCCAAGAGGAATTAAAAAAAACAAAAGAAAAGAACTCGCCCTTCTATGTCAGTTTCATGTGTTTGTTATCTAATGATAAAGTATTATAAAAAATAATTTAAAAAATCAACATTCTAAGAATTGTAAAGGAGCCACCTGTGCAGACCTTGCCATTAAATTGAGTGAGAATTATCAAAGAAAAAAGAATGTGACTGTCGTTATCTCTGAGGCAAGGAGGCTCTTATTAAGGTCGAAGAAATTCTGTTCAGATGGAAGTTTAATTTCCGGTATTTTAGATTGTCTTTCATTGCCACTTACGACTCAAATGTAGATATATTTTTATGTATGGTTATTATCATCCGATATTTGTGTCAATCACACATTGCAGGAGGAACAGGTGTGCAACGATATTCTTCACCTTTTTTCTCTTTTTTTGTTTAATAATCCTGCGAAATTCATTGTAGCTAATCATCCTATCTTTATATAGACAGATGCAGGGAACGTGTGAGAAATTATATATATATATACTATATATATTATATATATATTACTATATATATATATATATAATATATATATA
>CAUZXS010002336.1:0-96155 GCA_963585895.1 Sepioteuthis lessoniana | reverse complement strand
TTCAAACCTGTTCACCTCTACTTAAATAATTGACCTTGTGTTGCATCCCACCCATGGCGAAGGGGTTGGGTAAATAAAAGTAAAGTTGGTGACCTAAGTTGAGGGTGAGCCGAAGGCTTTTTAGCAATAGCTACGGTAGTAGCTTTAGCCTTTTTTAAGTGTCTGTTATCACTAACTTTCTTGGGATTTTAAAAAGTTCTTTGGTTAATCCATAAAACTAAATTGTTTTTTGTTTTCGATGTCTGTCCTTAGGGGATATCTTGTATCAGTTATTTCTTCCTAGTTTATTTGTCTTTTATATTTGCTCATCTGTCGCTTCCAAAAAAACAGTACACATTTCACTATCCAACCCAGGGATTGAAATTACAACTGGCAAGTAACTTGATACACTTTAACAAACACATATCCTGTGGGACAACTAGTGGTAATAATTTAGAGCTTTATATCACGTGGTGTAATGGTGTCGCAGGCGGTTATGATATCGATGACTGAAGGCTGTCCTAGTATGTTAGTCGTATTAAAAGGATTAATTTTTATTAAAAAGATAAACGAATCCTTTTACAGAAAATAAAACAGCACTTTGAAAAAAAATTAATTTTTTTTTTTTTTAAATCAAACGCGTGTCGTGCGTACAACAAAGAACTATTTATTACCAAGAAAATAGGAATAAATAAAAGGAATTGAAGCTTTGAAGAAAAACGCTAGTTGCTAAAATTAATTCCTCTTTAAGCGACCAGTTAAAAAACTGAATCGAGTAACAATGATACTTATTGCTTGGAAAAGACACTGGGTCACTCATGAATTACAAGGAACTGATATGTCTTCAACGAACAAAGGAGCTGGTACTTACAACTCAAAAGGGGTGTTGTATGAATGGAAAAAAAGATTTGGAAGAGTCTCTTAGGGGAATTTAATCTTTGGAAAACCTGTTCACTTTTCCGTCAAGAATACAGCGAATAATGCAGACACATGGAAGTTTATTCAGCAATTCCTTCAGCATTTGTAAAGGATGGCAAATTCAAATGGATACGACGAGGTTAAGGTCGAGATTGCACAAATTCTGATATAGGCAACAGTACATTTCGCCAGGAATAATACAGCACAACAGAGCAGTTCTGTAACACTTAGTGGACAAAGTAAAGACAGCATAGATTTAGGTAACAGCATATTTCGCTTGGAGAGGTCCAGCACAGCAGCAAAATTCTTTGAGAGATTTACTCCCTATTCACTATTTTCCCTTAACTGTAGGGAACAGCAAGGCTTAAAAACCAGCATAATATTAATAATTAATATTATTTGTGCGAGGAAAAATAGTTTGAACACTTGAAGTAGAGGAAATGTTTTATGGTTTAATATTTTTTCTTATTCAATAATGCAAAAACAATTCACGACAAATAAAGGATATTTTATTTCCAGAACAAACTTGACAGAATAAATAAAAAAATGACCGTGAAATACTAAAGAGTAAGGAAAATTTCGATGTGTTTTTGAAAGTATTTTGTATAAGTATAGTCTTATGATGAATGAAGATTTACATGTTTGAGAAATGCTATCGTATGAGAAGCTATGTGAGGTTACTGGAGGTAAAGACCCTGTATGTGTGTACAGGCATGCACACACAAGTGCGTACTCTTTAATTGTCGAAACCAGAAAAGGGTTGAATTTGTGCACTTCTTTTCTACGCTGCTTTGCAACTCCACCAAGTGACCATTAGTTGTACTATTTGGTAGACACGGGAGGTAATTACCTTTTATGTCATCGAGCGTCAAGAACTAGTGGCAGACAAGGGCTGTAATCCACGTAATGGTTGACAAGCAAGATTGGTAGACTATTGTGAGTGAGTTCGATTCTCATTAGGTTCCCCATGCTTCTTTACTTGTGCCACATCTAAGCTAAGCTTAGTACTGATTCTTTTTTTTTTTTTTTTACCTCTTCCTTTGAAGCAATCAGGTAATGAAGGGTTATATTCTTGATTCCCTTTCTTAGAGGTTTCCATATAGCATTCATTTCTATGTTAGGCCAATTCTGAAGGTTAATAGTCTAACATATACTCTGATTCTTTCAATCACTTTATTTTCCACAACCTAATCAGCATTACAGTAGAGGGGTAAGAACCCCCACAGCAATGAGTGTCCTGGGTATAACACTAAACTATGCCTGATGGTGAGGCCCCAATCCTGCCATTACACCCAGATCCACTCAAACTTAAAGTTCGAACTATAAATCAAACAGAAATATGTAATCATTTACTATACTTGAAACCATTTAACTGTGTGCAAAGAATGGGGTCTATTAAATTGAATAATTAGCAATACTTGAAACTATTTAACTGAAAGAATAGAATTATTTATGATAGCAATATTTAAAACCATTTAACTGCGTTTGAACAAATGAGCTCTGGCCCGTTTAAAAAACGTTACCTACAAAACACTCGTTTATAAATCATATATATATTTGATATATATGTATAAACAGGACTTAGTACTGAATAACCACAAAGGTTAATGTCTTAAAACATAACCAACCAACCCTTATTTTCCAATGTTGTTAACCTATTAATTATTCTTACTTATTTCCTTAGGGACTGATAATTCGTTTCACCTTGTTCCCCTATTGCAATTTCTTACTGAAAATAAAATATGAAATGATGAGTCCGTCCGAATTCCCTATTAACACGAAAATATTTATTCTAACAAACAATTTAGATACATAACTATAAGATGTGCTTTCTCTCTCACTATATAGAAAAATGGGAAGTATCTTCCGAATCGGGTAGGGAAATCTTTGTTGTTTTTATGCTTGTGGTTTTCAAACTTTTTGGAGCCGGGACACCCCCACACATATACACACTTTTTTTTTTTTTTTTTAAATTTTGGTGTCTATCTTGTAGCCCCAACCCATATAAATAAATTAAAAAATCTCGGGACATACCTCATATAAATTTAAAAAAATGAATAAAAAATGATATCTCATGGACCCCACCTATATAAGTATTTAAAAAAAAATAAATAAATAATCTAGTGGACCCCTATATAAAAAATCTCGTAAAATGCTATATAAAAATATTTTCTCATGAACCCCCATATAAATAGTAATTAAATTCATGAAAGATATTTAATGAAAACTATAAGCAATATTTGCGCTGAGTCATGACACTTAATGAGAGAAATGTGCTTGTTGTGCTTGGCACAACTTGTCAATCGTTGGTGATATTTTTGGCAAAGATACATGTTATTCACTTTGCACAACAAATCTAGATATGTATTTGGTCATTATGTTGATAAATGTTTCGCATGAAGGTTTTTGCAAAAGGTAGCAGCATTTTGAAAGACTTTAGAGAATTTAGTATATTCACTGTCAAACTACGCTTAGAATACTCTGACAGTACCCACCTTAGATGGGTAAGGCTCTTCCCTCAGAAAAGGAGTGTCCTGTAAATCACTATACAATATCTGTAGGGGAAGTTCCAGTTCTGGAGCCTTGAGGAGTGTGGAGTACCCCTTCATTGCCATTACTCCCAAGTCCACTCTGACTCATACTGGTAATACCTGTAAGGGTTCTATCAATGGGTCAAATAGATCTGTTTAAAAATTATTTGCATTAGATAGGAATACTTTATATCATATAAGTGTGTGCAAAAAAACCTCTCGGCATAAAATAACCGCAGACAGGTTAACATCCCGTTAAAATCAATCGATCAACAATCTATTTAATTCATTATTGATTGGGGGGGCTGTTTTCTACATCCAGTGAAGGAGATGGAATGTTGTGGAAACAAAAAATGTAATTGGTATGTCACTGGTATGTAATTATGTAATAATTGGTATGTAATTGGTATGTGTAGGAAAAAAAGAACATAATGAGGTGACGTCTACAGTGGTAGAATATGGTCAACCTGATGACGATCGACAGTCATTTCGAGGACTTGCTTTTCTTCTTCATCTTATCTCTCTCTCTCTCTCTCTCTCTCTTTCTCTTTCTCTCTTTCTCTTTCTCTTTCTTTTTTCTTTTTTCTTTTCTTTTTTTTCCTTTTCTTTTTTTTCCATTAATATGAAGTGACTCTTAGCAAACATCCAGTTAAATTTATAGGCATTAATTTAATTTGGCGGAAAATGATCATTTAAAGTTTGAAAATAGCCATTTATTGGACTCCTGATTCTGGGGCTGTAGAATATGTTGACAGCATCTCTGCTGAGTGGGTATGACCTCCCTAACAACGAGTGTCCTGCACATGACACAAACCATCATCTGATGGTGAGGCTCTAGTCCTGGAGCTTTAGTGGATGTGGAGTATCCCTTCATTGTTATTACTCCCAAGTTCCCACTGTCCAGAGTGATAGTCCATGTTAGGGTCCCATCTATGAGTCAAATAGAACTCTTTAAATATTTAACTGCGTGCTAACAAAGGAGCTCTGACTCGTTCAAAAACATTACCTACAAACTATTTGCTTACAAATCATATGTATCTAATATACATAAGTATTTACAGGAATTGAGATTTAATAACCTTCAGAGGTTGATATACCATAAAACCGAATAATCCACCAACCAACCATCAAGATTCAAGGGAGGTAACTTGTAACTACATTTCTTAATTTCAAGAAGTTTGGTGGGGGTGTTGTAGACATTATTTTATTTTATTTTATTTTGAAATTTTGATATTTTTAATTTTAAAAACGAAGCAACTGCAGTAAATTTATCAATATCTCGAAATGAACAGAAAAATATGTCATAAAGACAAAGGAAAGGAGTGAATATTTCGTTTATTTTGTTTTCTAATTGAGGAATATATAAATGTATGATTCAATTTTTGCTAGAAGACTATCCGTTTGAGAAAACGGTGCAAAATATTTGTCTTGCCTTAGTTCATACAAGAACAATTTATCTGAAAATAAACGAAGGCCATATTCATCTAATACCTCATTTGTTTGCGGGTGTAACTGTCTCTAACCTAAGTGTTTTATCAAATCTAAATATAGAAAAGACACGTGTATCATGGTTTTCAAAACTAACTCTCCCCTTTTTTACCGCCCAAATCTAGTGCATATTGATTCCAGCTATCCAACGTGCTGATCAGTTGCAGTCTTGTGGTCGAAGAAGACTTAAGATACTCCAATCTCTGAATCAAAAACAACAGTCCCGAATTTCACGCCTATAACCAAATGTTATCCTCAAAGAAATTCACGACTGACATGCAATGAAGCAATAAAAACACCGTACTCACACAAAAATTGATTCTTAAACATAAACATTTTTATAAATAATACAGAAAGGAAAACCGTCTGTTCAACTCTCTGTGTCCTTGGTATGACACTAAACTGCATCTGATGGTGAGTTGCCCAGTCGGCTGGGGATGTAGAATACACTGACTGTACCTTTGCAAAGGGGTAAGACCACCTCCCCTAACAAGTGTCCTGGATATGACACTAAACAATCTAATGGTGTGGTTCCAGCATTGATGGAACTTTGGGGAATGCGGAGTACCCCTTTATTGCCATTGCTCCCAGGTCCACTCTGGCCCGGCGTTGCACGTGATAGGGCCCTATCTCTGGGTTAAATAGAACTAACAGCATACTTGTGCAAAAATGAATTGTTTGAGTAAACTGAATAGCTTGAAATAAATGTTTTTGACAATTAAACCGTACTTACATTTAAACTGCGTGCTTATGCTTAACTGAATTATTTGAAATAAAACTGTTTTTCGACATTAAAAAATGTATTTACACTTAACTGAATTGTTACATATAACCGCTTGAATAGTTTGAAATGGAAATGTTTTTGACAATTAAACTGTGTACTTATGCTAAACTGAATTGTTTTAAATACAGCAGATTATTTACATAAAAATTAATTTGGCGTTAAATAACCTACAAAGGTTGATGTGCCATAAAACCCAACAAACCAAACTATCAGATGGTGAGGCTCTAGTTCTGGATATCTAAGAAATGTGGATGTTATGAAAACTCACGTTTGTTCAGCTTAGTGAGCCTTTACGAAACGTAATTTTTGGTTTGGGTATTTAACCGATTTCCCACAAAGTTACGATTTGACACAAGTTAATTTTATAATGGGAAGCCACGCACAAATCAAGACCCAAGCATGGCTATTTGAAAAAAAAACGTTTTATCTCATTGACCTACCACTTTTGGGGGTATTTCAGACGCCAAGGGATAAACACAGTCCTGCTAAACAAATATTACTTCCTGGGAGGCTCCCCGGAACCACGTCATAGTCGGTTTGCTCGTTGTCTAATACGATGTCGCATATTTATAGAGAAAACAAACCAGGGAAGTAATCGAGTTGTCTTTACTACAATTGAGTATCCCTGTATTGCCATTAGTCTCAGGTCTACTTAAAGAAAATTTGTGCTGCAAATATGGTTAAATTGTTAACAGAAGAAATTATCGGGAAAAACATGAACACACTGGAATTTTATAGTATTATATTACTGTTGCAAACAAATTGTTTTGTTTGTGGTTATATAATATTGTAGAAGAATAAACATATAATAGTCCACTTAACTGAAGTCATTGTGTCGTATATACTAAAGTTTAACGTATTTCATACGACTCCGGTCACTGCTAGAATTTTAGCAGATACAATTTTAACGTCTGCTCGTTACTGAGCACGGTTTTAAAAGGAGAACTAGACATGTCATATCTGGCGCCAACATTTGGAAGCCAGTGATTGGTCTGTTTGAAAAGATGTACCAACTAACTATGTCATACATGTCCTTTAGAGCGTGGGGTCGACCACGGGAGAGAACCCACTTACCTTAGTTATATATATTTTTATACTCTCTGATCTGGAGTGGTAGTATATACCCTATCTATGGGTCAAATAGATTCGTTTAAAAATCGTTCGTATCCGGAAGAACCTTGTGAATAAAAGTTTAGAAACAACTGCACAAAAATGTGAATATGAAGGCGATTCCCAAACATTTAGGCATAAAATAACCCTTGACAAGTTGATATGCCATTAAAACCACTCAACCAATCTGTGGTGCTAAAAATCAATCCGTTCAGTTCAACCTCCTATAATTTTTTGTTCGCTTGTTTTATTTTATAATTCATTTCAATATTAACTTTTTATCACAGTACCCGGAAGACTCGTCCGCTATCATATTAAGCTACCTTTTCATCAAAACTCATCACGCATAAATTGTTAAAATTCACGCCGCCCTCGTTACAGAGGCTTTGATTATCAATGATGGTGTTAGATACATAAGAGGGAAAGAAAGAGGAGGGGTGTGTGCGTGCACACGCGCAGAGTAACTTTCAGCTTTTATAGCTTGACGTAAAATAATCATTCCCAAAGTTGTTAGTAGTGCTTCCTCACATCGGGGCGGTGGAAAAGATCTAATCGAATGGTAAAATGCGGCTTGATGTTGTGAAGTTGATATCACGACACCAAGCAACCCATCCCATTAAAACTCTGAATCCAAACCTGTTAAAACTCGCTTAGAAATTGACCTTGTGTCGTACCCCGCTCTTGTGATATAAGGTTCGGTGAATATTCTAAACTGAAGACAATGTAGAGACGGGTCATATGTAAATTTACCTTTTCATGTTCTTTTGAGTGATGCCACAAAGGACAACAGCTCAGAATAGCACTTCAATTAACTAATTGGTTAAAAGAAACAGCCACCCATTGTTGCGTTAGTTGTCGTTTTAAATTTGTGAGTAGTAAAAAAGTAAAGTTGGCAACCGTAGTCGAGGGCGACCAGAAGGCTCCCTTTTCAATAGCTGCTACATCAAGGTGTAAGGAAGGGCGCTACTGCTTTCTCTGGATTGCTCCATTTTACCCTTGATACGTACCTTATATTGTTGAGTGCTAAGCAAGGAGGTATAAAGTACCATTTTTAAAGCCTTTGGTATGCCGCGACCAGGGATTGAACCCAGGCCTTCCGGACCATTGGCGAACACTCTACCCACCAGACCAATGAGCCGGTATTTAAATTTGTAGTAGACCTAATAATACCAAAAGAAAGATGTATTGTTCATTTTATGCGAGTAGGGACTTGATATTTAGTTTATTTAGTGTAGCCAAGGTGAGACAACTCAAAATGTTTGAGAATCACTGACTATAATGTTGTATACGTAAACGTGCGGCAGGAATGTTTGAGTAATATATTGCTATGCAAAGGATTAAAAAAAAACGAGTGAAGACGTTGGAGAGTCATATGCAGAACGCTTGTTGGAATAGGAGGTCTTGTCCATCTGCAGAGATGCGGCTGGTGTATTCTACAGCCCCAGACGACTGGGCTGATTAGTGTTGTGATATTAGTGTGATGATAGTAGCAAGTATGGAAATATTTATCGTATCGGTTGTAACTAGTAAAGACATGTAAAGTTTTCTCCTAATGCTGCTCTGTGAGTGAGAAATGATCACTTTATATAACGACGGCATCGACGTAGTTTCAGACATTATGTGATTGGTTGATTTCGTTTCAAATATCCCTATCTAATATTGATAAGTCTGTTTAATAATGATTTGTTTTTATAGTGATATGGGTTTACGTATTACCAGCCAATAATTGGCAAATCTATTTGATGCAAAGACAGGCCCTTGACAGATACTACCATTCTGAGTCAATGGACCTGAGAGTAATGGTAATGAATGGGGTCCCCCACACACACACACATACTTTCCAGAACTTCAAAACTGGAGCCTCGCTACCAAGTGTAGTTTAGTATTATAGCTAGGACATCCCTTTTTTTGAGGTCTTACTTCCTCTGCAGGGGATACAGCCGATATATTCTAACCTCATCGACAACGAAAAGTCCTTTTCTTTTTTCTTTTTTTTTTTTTTTTTTTTTTTTTGACTCAACGTCTTTTGCCTCTTCAACATTTACATTGCATATCTGTGTACATAAAACCAAAAAGTCATTTTACCTGACGCATGGCAGACTTCAATATCTTATGTCAAATTCTTTCTATTTTTACTATTTTATCGGTCGCGTAATAACAAATATGTTATTGCGAGACTTTCGTGTTTCTTGAAGTTTCTCTATTTATATACCTGCCTCGATTGGCTATTTTAAAATCAAATTTTCATTGAGTAAATTCAAGAAATAATGATTCGAAACTGACTGAAAATCAGTGGTGCCCAAACTTTTCTGCAATGTTGCCCTGCCACAGGGGCCCAAATACAATAGATAGACATATCTTCCCTGGTATTAGGTCTATGGGAATTGATAAAGGAAAAGGGATTTTTTTAAATAAGAAAATCGAAAAAAAAAAATAAAGCCATTGATAAAAAAGCCATTGATACGAATATAAAACAAAATTTCCCACAATTACACTTTCACTGAAAGTTAAACTTTCGGCATCAAAAAAAGGAAATCCACATTTCGAGCATTGCAACCCACTGGATAATACGTTCGTTTTGCAGCCTCTCGAAAGGATCAGTCAATTCTCCATAGGTGTTATAATGATAATTAATGAACTTAATAAAAAAAAATATTCCCGAAGAAAAGTTCATACTGCAAATTTATTACAAATAATCTAACATACCGTCTATGTTCGTATCTACCCTGTCTTCTCCTTAGCAGATATGAAAATGAGATGATCAATAGTCCGTACGACGTCTGCAGTTTGATCTGGCTGGCCTATGGTGCATTTTCTGCCTCGACCACGTCACCAAGATATAAACGAACAATTAGACTTTTAACTCGGATTTTACATCATAAAATATGTTTAAAACGATGTGTTCGTGTATAATTTTACTATTTGCATAATATCCATCATTATTAAATGTGTACGACACTTTTTCCACACTATATTTTAGCTTTTATCTGTTTTTCCTTTTTACTGATACGTCGACTGTAATTACGCGTTACAAAGGTAGTGTGTGGCAAATTAGCAAGTAACTGGAACAAAATGTGGTTTAGTATTCAAGCAGAAAAGTTTTTTTTGTGTGTGACTGTAATAATAGGTTAATGCTAAAATGAATGATAAATTAAACATTCAGAGAGAAAACAAATAAATTGAACTGAACAGACGTTGTCTTTTTATGTATTTGCAATTTTTGATAAGAAATAATTTATATTTTCGTGTGTGCATTAAGTTTGGATGTATATTTTTAAAAAAATTAATTTTTATAAATTTTTTGGTTTACATGATTTTTTGCCGGGGGTTTTTGTTTTTTGTCTTTTCGTTTTATTTATTTATTTATTTTATTTATTTTTTTTTTTTTGCTTTTGTTTTTTTTATTTTTATTTTAGCTTTGTTTACTTGTGTGTGTGTGTCCTGAATTACTTTAAGGATTAAACTTAACTGTTCTTGAATTTCGGAACTGATATTCCGGTTTAGCAACTGGAGAAGTAATAAAACATATTAGATCTGTTCTTTGAATAATAGCCTTCTACTGTCTAGGCAGGGGATAACTGGTCCCAGAGCCACTAGATTTTGGCGGAAAGATAGGGAGAAGCTATTCTAGGAAGTGATGGCACGTTCGGGTCTTATTTCAAAGAAAGTGTAATTTGGAGATGTGATGAAATACGTTGACCGTTAACGATGCTTACAAGTTTAGGGGTAAATAATTACCGAGTGTTTTTCAGAAAACCGACTTCGAAGATATAAATTCCCCAATCATTATAACTAGCTCTACAAATAGAAATAATATATGGGTTTTATTTCAAATAAAGGACGTACGCCAATGGTCCGGGAGACCGGGGTTCAATCCCAGGTCGAGTCATACGAAAGACTCAAAAAATAATACTTGATGCCGCCTTTCTTAACTCTCAGCCTTATAAGGTAAGGATCAAGGGTAAAGTGGAGCAATCCAGGGAATGGAATAGCGCCCTCCCCTAAACCTCGGTGTAGCAGCAATTGAAAAGGAGCCTGCGGGTCACCCCCCAACTAAGGTCGCCAACTTTACTTTTTACAATTTTTATTTAAAAGGACGAGTCCCCGTGGTGTTTCGGCTAACGTACTGGACTGTGGCATCATAGTAAGCGAGTTCAAACTCCAGTCGCGCTATTGTGTTCACTTTCGGACTAATACCCCTAGGAAAGTATGAAACCCCTTACCCCTCATAGCAATGGGTTAAAAGTACTGCAACTGTTTTTCTACAAGAATGGCTTTGGCATTAAATAACCTAAGAAGACTGGTATGCCATTAGACGAAGAAACCGAGACCGTAATTATTTTCTAAGTAGTTTATTTACTTTGAGTAACGTAAGAATCTTGTTTCCTCTGGAAGTGGCGTATGAAAGACGGCTTCGAGTTCGTTCGAAAATCTTAGATACCCCCGAAAATCTCTAAGAAAGATAATGTTGGATAGATATTTAATTTCATTTTTTTTTTCTAAATAGTTTATTTACTTTGAGAAATGTGGGAATTTTTTTCAACTAGAGGTGGCGAGTGAAAGACAGCTTCGAGTTCGTTCGAAAATCTAAGATATCCCCGAAAATCTCTAAAAAAATCAGTTTTGGATAGATATTTAATTTTATTATTTTCCCGAATTGGAGGAATAATATTAACTGACATTTTTTCTTTCAAAATAAAAATTGGGTTTCTAAGCCTTTTTTATGACGGGCCACAATAAAGACGAGAACAAATACCCAGGAGTATTCAAAACCTTTTTAGATATGACACCAACAAATGCAAGAAGTTTGGTTGAGATCAGTCAAAAAATGGCGGAGCTTTAGCTGTACGGACGGATGGACATTTAGAGAGTTATAAGATTATAATATTGATTTTTATATTTTCTTGTCAGCATACTTAATCTAAACAGTATTCGGGGGTGGGGAGTATTCCATTTGTGTTGCATAACATAAAATGATTAAATTTTTTATTTGTCATTAGTTGTTTGTTGTTATTTAAATATGTCAGTTGTTCTTTGTTCTTTTCTTCATTTAAATGAAGATAAACAACTGTCAACCTGCTGGGTGAACTTGTATCAAATGCAAACTGAAAATCATAAGCTGCATTCTTTGCATGCTAGAATATTTGAAACAAGATACTTCAAACTGTGAATAATACATCGGTAGTTTTATTGGAAGCAGACACAACAGAACTGATTGTTTCACTAATAGGTGTAAATGAATATTCTAAGAATAAGTGTTTCAAGAGAAAAGAATCTTTTCGTATATGGCTAAAAAGGTTTGAGAAAGCCTTCCAGTTTGGTGACTCACGACACTGGGACTTTAAATCTTACGATATTGATAACCTCGCCGTAAAACACTTATTTGTAACATAGTAAAAAATTTTGAATACAGAATTGGTTTCTTTTGTTTAATAGCACATCAACCTTCTACAAAAACAATAGTGGTACTATTTAACCCATAGCTGGGAGGATAAGGGGGTCCATACCTTTCCCAATGGTATTTGTCCGAAAGTAAACTTGTGGGGTTTAGGCTTATGTTACGTTAGTATTTTGTTGGTAGCGTTGATATTACGTTGGTTATGTTGGCGTTAGATATCTGACTCCATATTTTGGTTAAATTATATTTTACCCCCACGTTGACTGACCGGCGTAATGCTTTGCCCAAGAAAGCCCCAAAAGAATTATACAAAAATAGAAACAGATAAGAGACGAAGACGTTTCTTTTATACTTTCCTTTATTTACTAGGTTCAACAACCATTCCATGGATGAGGGAGTTTTTCCTGAATACATTGAAATGGTTGAATCCCCCATTTAAGGTATCAAAATACGTTAAATAGTTTCATGTAGGTATTTGTCCTCATTTGGATATTTCGGGCGTCCATAAGGGTTAGTTTTCTTTAGGAAGTTTGTCAAAGTCCGGTAAGGGTTAGTTTATAGTTCAGTAGTGGGTCTTGTATATTTCAGCATAGTGCTGACCGATTGACAGAGGGCTGCTACTGGGTGAAGGGACTAACCGACGCTACGTTCAAAGACGTATGTGTGGTGCCCAAAACACCAGACAGCAAAATGGTGTTGTTGGTTCGACGGACACTGCCTGAAAGAGAAAGAATGCTTGGTCCCCTTTGTCAAGAGGAATGCCTTTTTCTTTTACGCATGCGTCATCTCCTTTTCCTGTTAGAGACCTCTGGGAGTTTCTGCAAATTTAATAGTTTTCTTTTTATTTATTTATTTTAATTTAATTTTAAATTTATTTATTAATTCGTTCCCTACAAACTTAATAGCACGACTGAAGTTCGAACTCGCTTACTACGATTCCGCAGTTCATCGCTTTAACCATTACAACACGAAGACACTCCCTTGAATACAGGTATATGATATTTCTCAAGGAAAAGTAATTAGCCAATATGGAATTATTGAGTTGTTTCCCGGGAGAACTAATTAGGTTGGTGACAGATGGATGTTTTGAAAAAATTATTCTCTTAGAGGTAAATAGCATGGTGTAGGTTTAAAGGAATGAATATTGAAAGACGGAAGTGCGTTTTATCAGTGAAAGGTTAATTCTTAGGTGGAGTGTTGAGTGGAAAGATAGTAGTTAGAAAGAATGTCGTAGCTGTGTTTTTATTTTATCCCTGCGTAGTGATTGGTTGAACGTTCTTTGGTCGTTAATAAGAGGGTATTGATACCCGGATATGTTATCAGCATTGAGTATGTGTTGACGGAAAAACTATATGCTGGGTACGTGACACTAGATGAAAATACACAGAAAAAAATAAGCTTTTAACGAACAGTAATACTTATTAATAAAAAAAAAATGAATATATAGATTAAAAAGATTTTACATAAAATACAAGCGTACAAAGAAAGCAAGAAATAAGCAAGATAAACGAAATAAAACAAGTCTCTGCTTACTGTTTAGTTAACTCCGATAATAAAACATGTTCAGTAGTACAAATTATTTTTATATTCATTATTGCTACCAGAATAATAATCACAATCAATAACTTCAAGCCCACAATAATGTAGCAAAATTTACTCGCACCATACAGTAGAAAAATAAATCAAAATTTGTATACTGTAGAAATTAGTCAAACCCCTGAATACTTTTCATATATTTTACAAAACTATGAACTTGTTGTATGGCTTCATTAGTTACCAGTGAGTAAACTTACTATGACGTTGATGTGAACTTCGTGTAGCTTCATTCGCTTTGATAGCAAAGTGAGCCAAAGTATATATATATATATATATATATATATAATCTCAACCCCTCTGCACGAGCAGGATGTGGTACAAGGGCAATTTTTAAAGCGGATGTAGAGAAGAGGAAAATCTCGTATTTTGTTTTGGCGCGCTATTTAATTCAACACTGAATTTCACCCAATCAGGATGACATATCCCATTCAGCCCGGACCTTCACTTCCGGCTAGCAAAACGGGTGAGCAGCCAAAACCACTCTCTTCGGCTTGAGACGGCGACCAGAACGGACGTGTCTCTGGTCGCCCCTGCTTAGCGATGCTTTTTAGCTAAACAAGCCACCCAGTGTGGACATATCACTGTGGCTTTAACCCTAGCAGCAGCAACATGGACACTCAGTGAGGGAACCTTCTAATTTATGGATTCTTTGCGTCTAATATATTTTAGACCAAGGAATCCCAGTTGAATATGAATTAGATACGTTCAGCATGCCTTCCACAAGCACCACAAAAATTTACTATGTCGATCCGAGCGCCACTTCGCTCTTGACACACCTAGCTCTCATTTCTCCTCTGGTCACATTAATGGAGATAACGTCTACTCTCCACAATTACCAGACACACAAAACTACACGGTGACCTTGAATACTTCCCTCACACGTCCAACGACACGCTGCCATTTCCAACATCCCACTAAGCTATCGCGTCTCCAAAACCAACAAGCCTAACCACCACGAGTCTTGCAGCACCAAGAACAAACCGCCTCAAAGCTGCAAATAAAGAACTTTCGTTGTTGTGTTACCAAAGAATAGTTTCGTAATTCACCAGTGTTGTCCTCAACAACCGCTATACGGAGTTTAACAGATTTTAATTCAAAGTTTCCCTTCTCCTAGAATGGCTGCCCAGTCTGTTCTACTAGTTTACCCATTGCTGGAGGGGGAATAGTTGAATTCATACTCTTCCCCGCAAGAATTTGAACTTGTGTCGCCGTGTCAATTTCCTACGACAATATATCTCGCTTGTGGCATAATATATATACACACATATATATCGGCTTAGTTGAGGTTTTCAGTTATGTTGTCAGTTTCAATATCCAAACTTTCTACCTAATAGGATCAATCCAGGATTTTCATTGATCCATGAGTTACATTGTTTTTGTTTATATGGTTTTGTTTTAATTTTAATTTTATCTATTTTTTTAAATTTATTTATTTTGTGATTTTATTTTTGATGTTGGTGTCTCTCGACTGAGATCATGTAGGTTTTAATATTTTCGATCGTTTTTGTTCAGTTGTTGGCTGAATATGACTTATTTTGGATCGGTTGGAATGTTTGAATTTAGCTGGGATTTAAAGGATTATGTTTCTTACAAAAAAATAACACAAGAAACAAGTCCTTCAACGTAAAAGGAAAAAAGAAACAAAAAACAACCTCACTGTAAGGGAGATAACTCACGGCCTTCTTTAACCACAAGATAACTACCCTCATATGTGTCAATTTAAATTCAATATTAAACCAGGAATAAAAGTTATCACGTGCGTCCAATAAACTGTCTTTTTATTTACAGATAAAAAAATATCTAAAATATGTATATTATATTCACTTAAAATCAAAGAAAGCACATACTGCTAAAATTATTGCACTTTAGCGTTCAGCCGAATGACCGAACGATTAACTCTAGACAGTAGTCTCCGAAAAAGATTTGAGCCGAAAACAACTAACAAAGCAGAGGTGCAGATACAAAGAAATAATAGAATTCGTTAGAATTCAAGAATAAAACAGTCTTACATGTTCAAAAGAGTCCTTTAAAAATGGAAGACTTCAAGACAGTAAAATCTTCATTTGAACAGCAGCAGCAGCAATTGTAATTAAGAAAAATGTATAGACAGATTTTAGCGATTTGTTTCTTAGAAAGTTCCTTTAGGAAAAGTCTTGAAGGGGGGAACTCCAACCAGCCGCGTGTTCTACATTCATGATTTTTGTGTTCACGGCATAGCAATTCCACGGGAGAAAATTTTGAAAGAATTTCCTCCGTTCGGTAATTATAAATATCTTCTTTCTAATAGGAGACTCAGCAATTGAATTTGAAAATCGATGAAATTTCCTCAGGTCAGCAATTAAAAATATCTCCGTTTGACTAGAAGATTCAGCAATTGAAAAGGATACCCGATAGAACTCCATCAGGCTCTCAGTCAGCCATTTGAAATTTTCCTCTGAATAGGAAAATTTCTTCACACGACATGGTTCTCAGCGGTCAAACGCAGAGCTCCTTTTTTAGCGGTCCGCTCCCACCAAAGTCTTATCCCCAAAAAACCGAGTTTCCTATTTCCCGCTTCAACGTCAAAAACAGTGTTAGTTACGGTCATGTCACTAATCCACTTTCTCCAGTGAAGGCGAAAAAAGTCCCGTCAACACAAAACTCCATCATTCAAAAAAATAATTTTGACAGCGTAGTTAGAATGTGTTTTGATTTTTTTTTTTTCATTTTTTTCTTATGGGTTTGGCTCTGAATTTGTGATATTAGTTTTTCCAGTGTTATTTATTAGGGCAATTGGTAAGTGGATTGGTGATATGTGCGATCTTTCCTTAATGTTACTTTTTCAGTCGCAGATTTGAATTCTGTAGATATTTATGGCAGTGGTACGGGTGTTTGTTGTGGGTTCTTTTTGTTTAATTTGTGTTTCAAAGATTTCAGCTGAACATAGTTTCTTTAACTGTTCTAGGAATTTTGGCCTATCGTTTGGTTCTAGTAGCAATATTTTTTCAATGACAGCTCTGAATTTATCAAGTGAATTGTTGTTCTTGTGGTCGTGCTGCTGGTGTTGTTGATGCTGATTGGACTTGCTTTCCATGCAATATTAGCATTAGTATTATCTTTTATATAAGATTTGTAATATAATGGCCGAGGGATTTCGTTTTATACATCTTGCCTTTGGGTTTAGTTAGGCTGAGAACCTTTCGGCTCAGTGCATGGGTTAGTTAGGTGCAAACATGAGCGCAGGTGTTCACGCGCGTGCGCGGAGCGGACGTATCATTCAGATGTCACAATAAAAATCCCAGATAGAGGATGTGACCAGGGATGTGAGTGACGTCACGCACCGGAAGCGTGGGCTGAGATTTGAGAAAAGTCAGTTAGTTGAGATTGAGACCTGGGCGAGGCCAGACGAATTTGTGCGCTACGGGCGCCGCTCGTGATAGGAGTGGGGGCAGATGGAAAAGTCAGTATAGAAAGATTGCATCTCTCTCCTTATGTCGAAAAACCTTTTAACTCGAAGGTAATAAAAATTTTCGTACCTGAACTAAGAAGTCGTAAGTGTTTTCGTGTTTCGGAATTCCTATGTTATATATGAACATTATATGTACGTTTCGTGTATGGGTATGTTACAGATTTACCTATTTTCCTTGCTTGTAGATATGTTATATTCCTACTATACTTTACCTCGATTTCTTTTTCTCTTTTATATATATTGCATTTTTTTTTCAAAATGCAGGATGATTCTCTGGGTAGTTTGAGCATTTCATTTCATTGGTACGATTTCGACCACGTGGACTGAGTCTTTTTTTACCATACCTTCCACATGTTGGACATCCCCTGCAACTTTTTTCTGGTGTCCATATTTCTGAAATTAATAACACTTTAATAAGGTGGGGATATATTGTTAACCCTTTTTAAAGCAGTCCACTTTTCACTTCCTTTGTAATTATGGTTTTGTTAAATGTGTGTTGATATTTCTTCACCATCCCTTCTAATGGTCATCCTTTTGTAGTCTGTGATACTTCGCTTTCCTAAGACGGTTTTTTATTTCCTCTGATGTAGCTAAGGATAGTTCTGTTTCTGATAAGACCCCTTGATGTATTGAACTTTCCATGCCGATAAGTTTTGCATTTTAAGTTGCGTAACGTTTTCATTTAGATTAGGTTTTCGGCGTGTTTCTTGCTATCCACTTAAACAAGTAGATTGCTGCTTTTGAATTTTTTCACAAGTCGTGAGTACACTCTATTGGAGACCATTCTTTCAATCAAGAATGGTAACAGTTTAACAAAAGGAACTTCGTCCAGAGATTTAATTACAATAATCTAGGGAATTCTTTTATTTCATATTAAATTTAGAATTTTCGTTAGTTTTTATTTTTATTTATCATTTGTATAGGTTGTTATTGTTTTTCACTGGCCTTGTACTCCACCACCCACCTGAGAGTCCAACTTCTATTGAGAATTTACCAAAGGTGATACCCATTTACCAGGGTAGAGTTGATGATACATCGACGAGGATACTCATGAAAGGGCAGGGGTTTCGAGTCCCTGCTAATTTCAGGCTTTCAGTAACAAAAACCGACTGCATAAAAGTTAAACAGGGGTCAAGGTTTTGTTTCTCTCAAGGCCTTCTAGCACCTTTTAAAATAAAAAGAATTGAATATTTGTTTAAGATAAAAAGGGTTGAATGTTTGTTTGTACCGACCGTATTCTTCAAATTGTTCTTGTGGCAATCATATAGGTGCTAAGGTTTGATATGACCAGCCGATTGACTGGATTGGGCTTTTCTGACTGCTCGTCATGTGATTACTTTGTCATTCGGATCATGGACCACTCAGTCACCACGATCCAATCCTCTAGCATTATGGGTAGCTATTAATGGCCAACAGGTGGCCTCGTTGGTAGGGGTTCTACTTCGCTGCAGGGGCTGCAATCGGCGTATTCTACACCAGCAGCCGACAGGGTGGTTGTGTGTGGGTATAGGTAGTGTATACGTTTGTATGTACATGGATATGTGTGTGAGTGTGCGTCTAGCAATATGAAAAGGGTAGCTAAACATGTTAGGGGTTCGGAAGATTTTAATAGATAGTAAAAAAGAAAGAGAAAGATTTTTCGATAGCGATGAAAGGGTTAGGTTTTTAATGTCCATGATTTTAAAAAATCTGCGCTGGTACGGTTAGAGGTCAGTAGACAAGGATATCATTTTTAAAGATGTTTTAGCTTTGGGAGGTCTGCGCGGGAAAACAGGGGGAGTGTTTTGTTTTTTACGAAAGTCTGGACAGCATATATTCAAGGAATATCCATATTTACCAACCCCTCCGCTCGGGCAGGATATGACACAAGGTCAATTTTTAAGCGGAGTTTAACAGGTTTGAATTCAGTTTTCCTTCTCCTAGACTAGTTGCCTCACCAAAACTGAAGAACCTAGTCTGCCCTGCTATTTACCCATAGCTGGAGGGAGAATAATTGGATTCATACCTTTCCCAAGGGTATTAGTGCTATGTGAAATGCAGTCTCATCCAGGATTTGAACTCGTGTCGTCGTGTCCATTTCCAGCGACGATAACCATTACACTACGGGCACCCCCCAAAATTCAAGGAATATCAGATGAGCGGCGGCACTGTGATGATTGGCTCCCTCCTCTATAGTGATTGAACATAAGAATATAGTCGGGCGAGTTGCGGCCCAAGGCAATGGCAGTTGTGCTACTGTGCCGGTTGTAACATAGTAACACCAAATCAGAAGTGTGTAACGTTACAGGACCAAAAAGATTGTGTGTAACGTTGCCTCACCGACCGGCACCATCTCGAACATCAATAGGCGCTAGACTTTTCAGATACATGATGGACCCGTTGATTCTGTAGATACGAAAGGTTTATTTCAGACTGCAACATTTTCCATGGCAGTCAGACCCGAAACGCAAGAGAAATAGAGTGAAAGGATCGCCCAGATGACAAAGTGGTCACGTGACCTGAAACACTTGACCATGGGCTAGACGAGCGGTCAGAAAAGCCCGACCCAACGCTATTAGATACAAGGGTGATAGATAAACAAAAACAACTGAATTCGATTCATTCACCCCGCTTGTCCTAGAGGGCTGGAATTTCTGACTCAACCGACCCGCAACTCTGAAACTGACTGCTCCAAACTCAAGTAAAAAATTTCTTAATTATTGTATTCGCTAATGATATAAGGACACGTGTCTTTAACTTTCATACATGTTATCACCCAAGCTAGCCGCCACAATAGGTGAGTTACTAGCCGGTTTTTGCAGACATAAAATGGGATATGAAATTGAACAAATCTTCGTCTACCGCCCATATCGTGATAGTGGGATCTGCTACGAAATTTTCATTGCGAAGTATCACACAGGCCCTCCGATGAGGATAAGTCAGAAGAGAAATTGTCATCAATAAAGATGGTGTGTATTCTAAATTCTTTTTGCTTAATTTTTTATAGAGCTTTCCCATGGCTTGTGCAATTTCGACCCAACCCTGGTAGCGGATACATCTCCTTTTAGAAACAGTTAATTGGTGAAAGAGACATCAGCTAGACGGCAAGACTGAGCAAACTGTGATTAATAACTGTCATACTAGTTTAAAACCTGAAAATTTTTTCCGAGTATACAAGTAAAAAACTTCAAAATTACTTTCTCCCAATAATTCACTGACCTAAACGGGGGTTATTTTGTCCATACAATTTCATATAAAACACACACACACACACACACTCTCTCTCTCTCTCTCTCTCTCTCTCTCTCTCTCTCTCTCTTTTATATATATATATATATATATATAAGAGAGAGAGAGAGAGAGAGATCTATTAATCCATTGGTTTTGAGGAATTAATAGTGATTTTTTATTACGTTTACATGTTTTCACGAACAGTAGCTGTTATTTGATAGATTGGATTTTCCACTTGAATAGTTCGTGGCCCGTGGAAGATTTTGTGACAAATGTTAAAAAGGATTCTCGCTCTAAGACTTTCTGATAAGACGGACATAATGGCGGCTGTGAATGAGCTTTCTATAGACGTTCGCTTTTGCCAACTATTTACGCTTTCCCTTGAAGAAATTATCAGATTAATAAATTTGAAGCTGTAATTATTGTTCTCATTCTGACAATAGAAAAACGATCTGGCCAATGGATCTAAATTCAGTTGGAAGAAAGAAGCAAAGAAACTAACACATCTCTCAAATGATAAAATATTAAGAGACAAAACACCAACTCTTAAATAACTTAAACGTTAAATTAAAAATATTCCAGCAATGTGTTTCAACTATATTGATCATTCAGTTGTCGGGGCAGGGAATATATTGACTGAATTCTGTGTAAAGGGTTTTAAAAAACTCAAAAAGGCAGTGTCCGAAGTATGACACTAAACTGCATTTAATGGTGAGGCTACTGTTTTAGAGATTTGGTGACTGTTGAGTACCTTTTCATTGCCATTACTCCTAAGTCCACTCTGATCTGAAGTGTTAGCACCTGTTGGATTTGGTTTCTTTCTCTAATGGCATATCAACCTTCGAGGGTTACTTAATACCAAATCCATTCTTGTAAAAGAACAGCAGTGGTACTATTTAACCCATAACTGGAAGGACAACTCTGAATTCAAACCTGTTAAACTCCACTTAAAAATTGACCTTGTGTCATATCCTGCCCAAGCGGAGGGGTTAGTAAATATGATAACTGGAAGGATAAGGGGATTCATATCTTTGCGTGACTGGAGTTCGAACTCGCTTACTTCGTGACCGTAATCCAGTACGTTAGCCATTACGCCAGCGTGACTCCACTCTGTACCTGTTAAAGACCCATCTGTAGGTCTAATAGATTTGATTAAAAATTATTTGTATTCAACAGGACCGTGTGCGAAAAAACCTCTTAAGAAACAACTACAGAAAAAATGTAAATATGAACTCACAATGAACGTGATTTCCTAAATAATGCTAGACGAGTTGATATGTCGTTAAAATCAATCAACTATATGGAAATATGTGGCCTAACACTTCACATCTTAGAAAGAGACTCGTCGTTTTAATTTTGCGCTAATGCCTATAGGAGAGGCATGAATCTCTTTCACTCACTTCCTACACTCAGCTATGGATAAATAGCTTTTGTGAGGTCGGGCTGATCGCTTCTGGTATTCGTGCCGGGTGGGAATCAATGACAGGCAAAAATTGATATCGCACTTGGCCTTTGGGCAAGGTGAATCATTGATAAGCATTATTAAGCATGTGTAGCAGAAAGAATTTCGTATTTTTGTTAGGTGCATAATTTAATTCGACTGTTAGGGTCGACGCATATTTTCACCCAATCAGGATGACTTATCCTATACCTGCCGGATCATCTTTCCGGGCAGTACAAATTGGGGAAAGCCGCCAAAACACTTTCTTTCTCAGAACCTCTTCGTTCAGGACAGACGTCTTACTGTCTGCTCTTCAATAGCAGCAGCAGCAGCATCACACCACCATGAGGAAAGCCGTCTAATTTATGGACCCCTTGCGTCTATTCTCTTAGACCAAGGGTTCCCAATTGAATATGAATTAGATGAACTCAATATGCCACACACAAGAACAACTTTTAGTCGCCTCCAGTATTGGCTATGTCGACTGCGATGCAAAATATCGCTCCGACACCGAGCTACTTCATCTCTGGGCAACATTTTCTAGAGACATTCACGCTTCTCCCCGAAACAACCAGAACCACAAGCTCACGGTGACTACATCGTTTCTGTCCTCAAACAGCAAATACGACTTTTGCTTCTCTAAGGCGAACATATCTCCCTCTCACACAATCAACAATGCCTTAACCAAACGATGCACTTTTCGCTCAGGCATTTAGCTACTAAAAAGCTTTCTCAACTCTATGACAACTCCATTTCGTTTCCTTACTTCTTCATCCTCCTTTACTTTCCAACAACATTTAGCGAGGGAATAACAACGTAACCAACACGCGCAAGAATACATAACAACATTCCCTTCACTAAACATGGATTCACATTGCATTTGGCTTTTTTTTTTGCCTGATAAATTGATAACAATCATTGACAAGCATAGATTCACATTGCACTTAGTGAATTAATGACAAGCAATGACTCGCTTACACCTGACCGTCTGGCCAGGTGAATCTAAGAACAGTAGTGCATAAGTCTCAGCTCGTGCGCGACTTCCCTTTCCCTTGATCCCCACTTTAAAAAAAAAAGACCTTGTGTCAAATCATACATGATGGGAGGTATGGATAAACATCAGCTTTTGTGAAATGACCAATGTAGAAGGAAAACGCTCTGAATTCAAAACCAGGGGGCGTGGGCGTAGCCTTACTAAAAATCCACTTGCTCCGGCAGCGTTAAAGATGTGGTATGACGGTGGCCATATGACTTCAAGGAAACGGGTCATTTATATTTTACTATCAAAATGGTTGTTTGGTTTGTTTTTTATCTAATAGCATATCAACCTTCGTAGATTATATAATGCAAAATCAATCCTTGTAGAATAACAGTCGTACTATTTAACCCATAGTTCTGTTAAGAGACTTCAATACTTTTTCTAAAAGTCCGAAAATGGACGTTTAGTAACAAGACAAATTGGTTGTCTTGCCCTGTTACATTATGAAAGGAGTAAAACAAATGAGCGGACGAGAATATTGATGAGTTCCAAAAACTTTAATGACGGATTGAGAGAAAACCCTGTACTGTGAGTCGTACAAATGGAAGAAAGCAGTTACTGATGTTAGAGCAGGAATAAAGCACCCAACTTGAAGCTTCGAGGACCAGTTGGTCTAGAAGGAATGTATAAATGATAAACGAATGGTTTTATAGAGAAAACAATGCTCCCAAAATTGGATGCGCTCTTCTCATGTTGATGTTGGCCTGTTCTGCTGCTAGAATGAGTGAGGAAGAGACTGGGAGAGCGTTTGCGCAGCCTTTTATACTACCCGGGAAGGTCATCCGAATAGAATGGCTTAAATCATCTTCATTGGACGAAAATATAAATCGAAACTTCAACGGCCAAAATAATTTCCGCGCTAAACAATAAATTTGAAATTATTTCTTTCTGCTACAAACGTAACAGTGCAATTGGAGTCCGAACTCGCTTACAACGATGTCTCAGTCCAACACGTTAGTCACTGCATCACGATAGGTTCCGTAACTGCTTGAGCTGTGTACGGATAATATTTGAAGCATTCTCTATTAAAATTAATCGAAAAGATTCCAACAAGTGTCATTTATTGATTTGAAAATATTTGGCGCCATTAATTCGGCGGATCGTGTCTCTTTCGGGCTACCGTAGATACACTTGACACTTTGGGGGACATTCTCAATTCCATCAGAAAATCTTTCCAAGCGTGAAAACACAATTATAGCCGAGATAAAGACGGCTCATCGAGTGATGTAAAAGTTATCTTCCATCAGAGCTGTGATTGAAAAATGGTCAACGGCCAATCAGACGCTTCACCCACAAACCATCTCCTCTGACTACTACTCCTCCTTCTCTTCCTCTTTCTGCTCCTCTTCCGTTCGACTTTCTTTATGCACTTTCCTGCATCACCCTCTATCTCTCACACCCTCTCTCACGCATTCAGTCATATTTTTCAAACTTTTCTCGAGTTTTCTTTTCAATACATGAAAAGTATTCGATTGAGAGATTGTCTTTTATTAAACCCTCTTCAGGAAACCCCTCTCTCTCTCTCTCTCTCTCACTCTCTCTCTCTCTCTTCTACAGCACCATTACAGCCTTTATCTCTTTCTTCTTTAACCTCCGTCCCCCTTTATCTTTTCAAAATTTCTCCTCCTCCTCCTCTTCCCACCGTACTTTTACAATGTTTATCTCCCCCGTCTCGTCTTTCTTCTGCTCCCTCCCTCCACTTCCAATTCGTCTCCAAATCTGTATTCTCTACCAAATCTAAAATTTGTACTTTCTCTAATGAACTTCCATTTCTTTTCCCATCGTTCTTTATCCAAACTTTCTCTTTCCTCTGCTTATGAAACCATTGTCTTCGATTGACCACTTCGAAATTAATCGGCACTGAAAAACAAATTGACAAACTACAATAATTCCTTAAAGACCAGAAAGTAAGAACCAGTTGGAAGAATTTATGCCAAATAGCGGAGAAAAACAGTTTCGATAAAATTCATTAAGAAACCAGGTAAGTCTGACATTTTTTATTCGATTACATTACTTTATATTTGAATATAGATTTACGTATCAATTTTTGTGAAAAAGAAAAAATCTGAAAATGGGAATCAATGACAGGCAAAAATTGATATCGCACTTGGCCTTAGGGCAAGGTGAATCATTGATAAGCATTATATATATATATATATATATATATATATATATATATAATGTATGAATTTTAATCAGTTTACAGCATGTAAAGAAATTGTTTGTAACTCCATATGGTGCCGATAATCTATTAGATATACATGTGTATACGCACAAACCCATTAGAAGTAAAGACAATCATTTATTTCTCTTTTTGATCTGTAAGTTCATAGAAATCTGCTTAAACAAAGAAACGTATAATAAAAGCCCCAATAATTAATATTTGTCTAAATGAAGATTGCCCAATATCTGAGAAACACTGACTGCGTTTCTATTTTGGATAATTTCATTGATAAAAGGTAGTACCAGAAAGTTCTCGGCCAAACCAAGATTACACGACCTTTTTGAATTTTTATCTATTTATATATTTTTTGAATATTTTTTTAAAACTTAAGAAAGGATATGCCAACTGTAACATGAATATTTGAAATATGCTCGTTCCTAGGTCATTTCCTTCTTGCTTGGATCGATATCTTTTCATCAACACATCGTAATTAAACTGTATATGCTAACAATTTTTTTTTTAATATTATGGCTTCATTTCTTTGCAGGAATGTTTTCTTATATTCTGTCATTTAATCTAGTATAAATATGATACTTACAGCAGTAATTTTACTACAAATGCATGTTGCGTATATAAAACGTCGCTTTTTCTCTGAGATATATATATATATATATATATATATATATATATATATATATATATATATATATATAAGGCGCTTTCTGTAGCCCATTGTTAAGATAATCATCCAGAAAGCTCAATAGTTAGTTTATTCGACCCCAATTTGTTTTTCGTTATGTCTCTGTCAAAGAATAAGCAAAGCTTACTTTAATATATATATTCTGTGTGAGGGTTGAGGGTGTTTAAATAGCGTAAGCAAAGTCAACAGCGAATGCTGACTGCTGGACTTTACATCTGGTGGTCGCGAGACGAGATACCGACAGTCAACAAGCACCGTTGACCCGGTGTCAACGCAATTCAAACTTGGATACGATTTATTATCGATACTGATCACTCTTTCTATATAGATAGCCAACCACATACACACACATATATACATATATTGTGTGAGTGATTGGTTAAATCAAATCTAAATTAGTTTTTCCTATTTCATAAGAAGTGGAAATGTGTTGCCACAAAAATGCTCAGTTATAGATCTTTTTTCTTGGTAAGTCCGATAATTTTTTGAAGGAAATATTGTATAATACCGTTCGTTTATTGCTTGGTTGTTACTTATGGACAAATCTCAATGAAACTCCACAAGTGAATTCATTTGTCCCAAAAAGATGGTTTTAAGGTAAAAGGAGGATGGCTCCAGAGCTCATATGGTTGTATATCTCTCACAAGCACCTGCTGTTGGTGTTCAAACTCAAATAAAAGATCATAGATTTCTAATATTGAATTTTCAAAGGTAACTTTTTGTCACACATAAAAATGATTCAATACAATCTTAACACTCATACTTTCCTTGTAGATAGTTAAGTTTTATGAAAGATTAAGAACGTACACGTGTGTGTGTGTGTGTGTGTGTGTATGCTTAGTCGTTTATAAATACAATAAATGTGTGTGCTTAGTCTCTCATACAACACACACACACACACATACACACACACACGTGTGTGTATGTGTGTCTGTATTGTATATATGAGTATTTTCGTGTTGTGTTGTAAGTATTGTATGTATTTGTGTATATATATATATATATATATATATATATATATATATATATATATATATATATATATGCGCGTGTATTTACATATGAGACTACTTTGAAGGAAACTGTAGAAACTAAGCATTAAAAAAGTCTTGTCTACTTCCGAAATTTAAGTCAACCAGAAACCACCAGTTCTTGCTAGACCGAAGTTAAGAGGTGATGAGTCTGTTTAGCACTTAGATGGGTGACCACTTAGAAACAACAGATTGCAAGCAAATCTGAAGTTTGTCTATGTAAAAGCACACACACACACACATATATATATATATATATATATTGCACCGGGCCATTGGTCTAATCTGGAGAGTGTTCGCCAATGGTCCTGGAGACCAGGGTTCAATCCCAGGTCGAGTTATACCAAAGACTCAAAAATGGTACTTGATGCCGCCTTGCTTAACACTCAGCATTAGAAGGTAGGGATCAAGGGTTAAATGGAGCAATCCAGGGTAAGGAGTACATTTAGTGTAGTAGCTATCGAAAAGGGAGCCTTCGGGTTATCCTCGACTAAGGATGCCAACTTTACTTCATATATACTTAAATTTATATGTACATATATATGTATTTTTGTATGTATATATACGTAAGTATATAATATATATATATATATATATATATATATATATATATATATATATATATATATATATATATATACAGTACAATGAGAGAAAATATAGATTCCTTAAAAGGAATTGTTCCACAAGTTAATTTTCTTTTTAGTCCATTTATTATTCTTCACGTATTTCTTATGTTTAAAATCGTCTTCAGGAAGTTAGTGGCTGATTTCGGCTTTCCCTTTGGCTTTTAGAGCCGTGACTGTTTTGAGAGTTGTGATTCTTTTTAATTCTCTGATTTTAGCATTTGAATACCTACTTAAAGTTAATTGTCCCCGACAAACTTTGATCTCGGCAGATGTTGTTTCTTTTTTTTTTTTTTTCCCTTTTCTTTTTTTTACTGAAGTCTATTTTGTGTGTATACGTGAGTGTTCGTATCCATTTGTGTGTTTATACATTGGGGGGGGAAGTCTTTTATTAAACTTCTCCCCATAAATAATCTGGTAGTTGATATGCCATAAAACCCAACTGACTACTCACCTTCCTGCCTGAGAGATTCTATATGAGTGTGTGTCTGTCTCTCTATGTGTGTATCGTTAGATTCTCTTTATTATGGATTTGAAATTATCTATGTAGTTTTTTCTTTTCTTTTCTTTTCTTTTTTTTTTCTTTTTTTTTTTTTTTTGAGTGATGTATAGTCATTGGTTTGGTATATTGGTATTATTTAAAACATTCCATTACTGCATTTGTAAAAGTGTTTTGAAACAGTTTTCTGTTTTCTAGCAATTCAATATTACTTCTGATGAAGGATACCCAGTTGTTCAGAGTCTGCGTTGATCCAGTGAATACTTTTTACACCTGCAAAATTTGATTACGTACTCTACGCTTTTTGAATTGTTGCTTAAATTTTTATTAAATATGAATGCCATTTTCTGGTTTTCGAAAGTATAAGATTTTCCTTTAAAGGAAAATCTTATACTTTCGAAAACCAGAAAATGGCATTCATATTTAATGAGCCACTTTAAACGTCAGAAAGACGTGTAAAAGAAAAATAAATAACCTCAAAGCAAATTCAATGATGGACCAATTCATTTTAAAGTACATATATATTTGTATGAGTATCTACATATATAATACGTAAATATATATACTTTTTTTATATTTTTGTATATATACGTAAATATATAAACTATATACATACGCTTGTATTTGTATGTTAGTATATATGAATGTGTATATATATATATATATGTATTGTGTATATATTATATTGAATATATTATTTGTGGGCAAATATGTATCCTTTACACTATGTATAATATGCAGTGGATATTTTGTATTATATAGTCTGTGTGTGTATGTATATATATATATATATATATATATATACGTGTGTGTATTGTATATATATTACATTGCCATGTGGGCTGATAAACGAAAGAATTTACATAATTGTTTGAAGAAAAAATATATATCCAGATTGATTTCGGCGTTCATCCTTCATGAGAAGCTATCTCATTAATGACTGTTTATTATTCATGACTGAATGTATGTGAATGTCGAAGTATTGACTTCTCGACTGAATGAAACCTTAACTTGAAAACTAAACAATTTTGAAAATTGACTTTGCACGTTTTGATTAATTGTTTCCAATGTATTTTTTTTCTCAAAGGTTTCTTTAAGTAGGAATATCTATCTAAAACGTAAAGAATTTTAAAGTCATTTTTCAACATTTTGATAAGTTTTGAGTATTAGAATTTAATGCTCTTTAGCTAGTTAAATTTTACCATGGTATCTGAGCGGATGCATCATTACCTCTAGAACTTAATACTGACTTATTACACACGCCTATATTTGATTATATATATATATATACTATTTTTTTAATATATTATACATCAGATATACAGTACATCGTATTATATATATATATATATATATATGCCATACATTTTGTGTGATTTTTTTTTTTTTCAGTATACCCTTTATTTTTTAAAAGGTCTGCTGAAATAAGTATTATCCACAAAAAAATGAGTGATTTTTAAGTTTTTTCTTATATATGGAGTTATTTGCTCTGTATTTTAATCTATTAATATTGTGTATTTAGCTCCCTATTTGATTTTGAATTACATGGATATTGAAGAAATAAAATCCTAAAATAGAATTCTCACGATTAGCTGACTTGGCTTTGGAATTCCCCTTGACCATTTTTAGGGTAAATTAAAAAACACTTGACGACTATATAAAATGTCTCCACCTTATCTGGTTTAACTATTTCGGTCCTAATTGAAACAAGAGGAATATCTAGGATGGCAACAGCTGAGTTAATTAACAGACATATTAGGAATAAATGTAAATCATATATGAGATAACCATTAGTTAAACAATCTTAGTCTGTTTAGAAAATCACACCTGCCAAGTAGGAGGAACTACTACAAGAACGCAAAATTAGAAGGGACTGACCAGTAGATTAATTCCACTCCTGTTTCTTAATCGTTCTAACATATAACAGGTTAACCCCCCTCTGCTCACGCCTATGAATGAAAGAATTTGTAATTTGATTTCCACCTTATTCTTATTTTTATTTTTCATTGTTTATTTTTTATTTTTATCTTTATTTTCTGATTTTTTTTTTTTTTTTTTTAATTACCTTATTTTATCTTCTGAATACGAACTGTAACTCCACATTCGCTACTCTGCGACAGGAGGGAGCATGTAAAGAGTTATCTGACGAGACGGAGAATATAGCAATAATATTCTCCGCCGAAATAAATTTATTATGACGACTTAACCGAGTTTGAGTCTCCATTAAATTGTACTTATATATATATATGGAATCCATATTTGCTGGGGTTTTTTAACCTTAAATTAAACATGTGCAGTCATCTGATGAGACGGAGAGTATAAGGATATTCTTCGCCGAAATAAATTTATAACAACTATTTAATCAGGTTTGAGTTTCCTTCTAATTATACTGTATACGCTCTCTCTGAGAGTTTTGTTATATAAAACTGGATAGAAAATATATAACAATAGCCATACATCGAGCTCTCCCATAGATTTATATGAAGTTCCTCATATATTTTATACGCAAATAATCCACACCCACTGTCTTCAGACGCTGAATGGATATTACTGATATATATAAAATGCATTTTATGTCTTATATATTAAATGTTTTATATATGATTATCTGATATATAGCTCCTATAATATATATGGTTAGTATATATGATTATCATTACATATACAAATACATATTTCATATATATTATGTATATAGCATATATACTTTATTATTCATATGTGTATGAGTATGTATTATATATAGTCATCCACAGACAGTGTGGCCAGACCCACGAGATACTTCAAGCCGAGATCGAAACTCGACTGACTTTAAGTCAGTCGGGAGACATCGACAATCTCAGTGTAAACGAATGAATTTTTTGCGTATATATTTTTTACATATATGTTATCGGCTACCGAAGTTCTCAATTCATGAGAGGGTGTGTGTGTGTGTGTGTGTGTGTGTGTGTGTGTGTGTGTGTGTGTGTGTGTGTGAATACTTTTCTCTGTAATACATGAATACAATATATGTACGGATGAAATTATAAAATGGATCTATATCTTGTATCATAATAAATGATTAAATCTTTGCGTATATTCCTGTTAGCGTACATCTATACATTTGATAACAAAAATTATTTTAATCTCACAGAAATATTAAAAATATTGACGGCAAATCAAGCACAATACATCAAGCTTAAACAGAAGTTAGCCATCAAACTTTTGGTTGTTGATTAGTGCAAAGCATATGAAATTTGCTGTACTGTGTGTGATGTATGAAGAATCATGTTTTAGTCAGAAAAATCTTTACGAATGGACTAAACATAACGAGACTAAATCTAAAAGACAGTCCATAGAGTGAAAACACATCGGTAGATCCCAACGTGGATTTTGACCAATCGGAGGGGTTTAGAATAAGCTGAATGTATCTCCTGCTGAAGGAAGCGGTATCCTGAGCGTGGCAATAAAACTGCATCTGATGGCTAGGCTCCAGTTCTGAGTATAGAGTACCACTTCTTTGCCATTACTCCCAGGTCTACTCTGATCCCGAGTGATAGTACCTGTTAGGATCCCATGTATAGCTCAAATGGATTTGTTTAAAAATCATTTGTGTCCGATAGAACCGTGTGCACAAAAAACTCAAAGAGCTACACAAAAACTATAAAAATGAATGTCCAATCTATGTGATTCTCTAACATAGACATAAAATAACCCTACACTGTTTGACATGCCGTTTAAATCAATCAATCCGATATCCGAATATTTGTTGACAAAAATTGATAAAACCAATGCAAATATATAATACACTCATCTGATACAAAACGCACACGTACACACACACACACACACACCCACATAGCATACTTCTACAGTTCGGTCGTGTTTCTGTTAGTCAACTTATCTATCGATTCTGCATGCTTTCTGGTTGCGAAAAAGTGTTTGCCCGTGCCCAAACGTGATTCCACATACACACAAAAAAAAAACACACATGAAATATACTCGTGGATCATCCTTTTTCAGACAATAGTAGAGAAAGGATTATAACTAGCTAAGTATGCTTCGTTATTGGTAAATGTGTTGACTATATTCTCTGTTTTTGATATTTTTCCAGTGACAAACACGTTTCAGGGACGACTGTCATAGCCCACGTCAACATGGTGCTTCTCACTCGGTCCATGTTTTCTGAAGGACATTACATGAACGGAGTAAACGTAAAATTCACTTCCCGCCAGGTGGCGCTTTTTACCATTTTTTACACGCTTCTTTTAGATAATTTTCTTCTTACGGCTCTTGGTACGTATCAAAAACATTTTTAATTTTGTTTTTTGTTTATTTATTTTTTATTTTTCCATGTCTAAGCCTGGAGTATCTCTCTCTCTCTCTCTCTCTCTCTCTCTCTCTCTCTCTCTCTCTCTCTCTCTCTCTCTCTCTCTCTCTTCTTACAGCTCTTGGTACGTATCAAAAACATTTTTAATTTTTTTTGTTTTTGATTTTTCCAGGTCTAAGCCAGGAGTATCTCTCTCATATATATATATATATATATATATATATATATATATATTCTCACTGGGTTATTGGCCTAATGGGTATAGTGTTCGCCAATGGTCCGGAAGACCAGGGTTCAATTCCAGGTCGAGTCATACCAAAGACTCAAAATATGGTACTTGATGTCACTTTGCTTAACACTCAGCATTATACGGTAAGAGTCAAGGTTAAAGTGGAGCAGTTCAGGGAATGGAGTAGCACCCTCGTCTACACCTCAGTGTAGTAGCTATTGAAAAGGGAGCCTTCGGGTGACTCTCGACTAAGGTCGCTAACTTTACTTATATATATACATATATATAATATATCATCTTCAGTTTTAGGCTGAGAAGGCAAAGAATTTCTATTACTAAACTTCTCATTATAAACGTAAGTTGAACTAAAATGATGAGACAAATAGGATTATTTCTTTTATGCTTTTTTTAATTTTTTGATTGCTCTTAACTAGTGTTTCGACCTTAGGTCATCATCGCGAGAAAGGTTTTTTATAAAAGAAAAAGTTTTTTAGAAAGTTTTTAAGAGTTGATTTGCTATAAAAGAAGCGACGGAAAATTAAACTTGTAACGTAGCACATATTTTCTGTAAATAAATTATAATATAATTACAATAATTATTTTCTGGTGACCAGGTGTCTTCAATTGACCTGCTATCGTCGACACCAGGCACTGAACTCACCATTTAGGAGAAATATGTTAAATAAGGGACGAGTGTTTCAAATTAGTTATGACTGCTTGGTCGAGTTGTTGTTAGATCTGTGTTCATGGGTCATCCCAAATTTGTCCACCTGTTGTAACCTAACAAAAGGTTACTGAATGAGAAATAACCAAAACGGAGGGTGGAAATGAAATGGAAATCTTTATAACATTAACAAAATACAATACTTGCCAGCGGCGTGAAGAAGGTAAACCACTGCTCATGAGGACTACTTAGTCAGCATATTTAGCTATTTGTCGTATGTCCCACCAAATGGGTGAGTACGGCACAAGGCCTTTTTAAGATGGGTTTGGCGCAGGGCCATAACCCAGACACGCCCAACCGCTCAAAAAAGGCATCGGGCCCGTCGGCATTCCCCTAAAAAGTGACGCTTCAGGCGCCAGGCGATAAACCTAGCCCATCCGAGGAAGGTTAGAGCCTGGGGGATCGACCCCTGAGGCTCAAGAAGGGTCGGCTGCGTGACGTGATGCTGGGCTTCTCCGACACCCACGTTAGGCAGCCTTGACCGAGTAACCGCCGATTTGGTCAGCATATTTACCCACAATAGTGTCCAACGTATTTATGAGGAGTGGAACATACCCATTAGTGTTCATCGATAGGGTATATAATACTACCAGAGCAATTTCCAGGCAAATTTGCAACTGAATGATAATTTTGTGGTTACCTTTGAACCCGCCGGGCTGAACGCCCAAATTCTCGATATAATGGAAATAACTTTGAAATGCTAATTAGAATCCTTATCTCATTAAATATAACTATCAATATCATCATGAACAGCCGTTACAACGAAAACCCAACGGGTTCACGGTTAACCCAGTATATTACAGAAATTCTGTTTAGGTTTCTTTGTTTAATGGTATATCAACCTTCGTGCGTAATTTAATCCCAAAGCCGTCCTTGTAGAAAAACAGCAGTTGTACAATTTAACCCTTAACGGAAGGAATGAGGGAGTTTATACCTTTCCCAAAAGTATTTGTCAAAAAGTGAATGTAATTGTGCAACAGGAATTCGAACTCGCTTCCTACGATGTCACAGTCCTGCAGGTTAACCACAACACCGCAAAGACTCCCTATGAGAGAAACAGACACACTGTCACTCGGCAAAAGCTGCAAATCATATTAGAGCAATACACTTAAAAAGCTCTAACTTGGGGAATAAAATAATTCCCAGTCCATTATACAAATAAATAATTGGTAGGGTCTTTGTTCGTGCTAAATGACATTTTTTTTAATCATTTAAGTTCTCTGTATAATTAAGATAACTATGATACGTTGATTGGAATACTTCACTCAGTTGTAACATGAACGTAACTGAATAAAATAAATTTAAATAATTCATGTACAAAACATTGCAAAATCTGACATTTAGTATCATCTTCATATGTGTCTGTGTGACGAGGAGATTCCGAATTCGCATCTGCGTGGTGCAATCTAAAAATATTTATTCTTACTTTATTCATATCTAGCTACCATTTCTTTTAAAAGTGTCACCTTGTGCAGCGATGCCAATTTCAGTACTTTTGAGATGCCCCATGAAAACTTTGCTGTTTAAGCGTTTTAAACCCCATATGCGATCTGCCCTGGATCTCCTCGACAATGACAAAATAATGACCCTAAAACTTAAACTTTGTTTTGGAAAGAGAAAGAAGTTACAGGGAACTAATTTAGATTATTATGTTAGAAGTCAAATGATGATCGAGTTAGAACGATTTATTCCTATTGCGCTATTGTTCAGGTCTTTTATTTTGAATGTTCTCTCTTAGATTTCTCAGAACGGTAAATTGGAGATCCAACTACGATGACAAACGATTCGTTCAATTCATTGTTTCATTACGACGGGCCGGCTTAAATATTTCAAGGGTCTCCATTGCCGATTTCCAAAGTTTCATACAGAATCTTATGTTTGAAATCACAAAGAACTACGTGGACGTGATCACAAAACGCATTTATATACATTTATGCAACCCCTCCAACTCATGTAGGACACAAGGTCAATTTTTATGTGGAGTATAACAGACCCAGTCTGTCCAACTATTTACCCATTGCTGGGAGATGAATGGTTGAACCCATATCTTTCTCAAGGGTATTAGTACGATGAGAAATGCAAACTGTCTCATCCAGGGTTTAAACTCGGGTTGCAGGGTTCATTTCCTACGACATTAACCGTTGCACCAAACCGCGAATAACGCAGATCGTTTAAAAAGTGCGAAGAATTTTTATACACACTTGATACTACTGTTATATAGTCATCTACTGCATCACAACGACACAATAATTAAACAGACGCAAGGATAAAGACGCAAGAAGAAAGGACGCAGGAATGAAGGACGCATGAAGGAAGACGCAGGAAGATTTCTTTAACATCATATTTACCTCTCACTTTATTGCAAGTTTCGAAAGGGTTGTTCAAGGTTTGCATGTGAGAGGGTGCTGTAGACCGAACATAAACTTCATATTTTGACCCCACTGTTATGACCGTCACGTTGTGTCTTTCTTATTCTCCTGATGTTGGGGTTAACTCCATCGGGGCTTTTCCGAGGGCCCCCTCGGTCGGGTGTGGCCTTCCCTACCACATCTGGTCTCTACTGTCTGGAAGTCTGCTGGCAACTGCTTTGGCACCCCAAACTCAATTGAGTTAAATAATTATTCAACGCCCACACGATCGCCTGCTGGATCTTTGAAATCGGATGTTTAATCGTCATCAAGCGGAAATAACTGTCATGCAGTTCAGAGGTTACTCTCTTCCGGTGCATCACTGTAGTGGCACAATGGGACCTTCACCTTGTCCCATATCATAAGCCTTAATCCGCCCACGCGATCTCTTTCGATTACTGGCCATTGGAATGTGTCACTTCCTTCCGGTGTATCACCTTGGAATAGCATTTTTGGGCCGGGTCGAAGGGTCAAAACATAACACTACCCCTGGCAAAAATTATGGAATTAGCATGCTTAAAAATGTTTACTAAGGGGGAGGGGTCCAGCTGTAAATAAACTATTAGTAGATTAGACCCAAAACATTTTTCTCTTTACTGTTTGAATATTCTGACTTCATATAACCCAATATTGAGCAGCCCAGTCGGCTGGAGCTGTACAATACACCCACTGTATTTCTGTAGAGAGGTAAGACCCCCCTTCCACCAATAAGTGTCCTGGATATGATATTTAACCATCTAATGGCGAGGCTCCAGTAATGCTGTAGCTTCGAGAAATGCAGAGTACCCCTTCATTGACATCGCTCCCAGGTCCAATTTGGCCAGCAGTAGTAGCACCTGACAGGGTCCTATCTATGGGTCAAATAGAACTGTTTGACACTTAAACTGAGTGCAAACAAATGACTTATGCTAAACTGAATTGCTTGAAATATAACTGTTTGATCATTTAATTGTGTGCAAACAAATGACTGATGTTTAATTGAGTAGTTAGCGATACACAGCAATACTTGAAACCATTTAACGTTGCTGGCTAATGCTAAATTGAATTTTTAGAAATGTAACTGTTTGATCATTTAACTGTGTATCTACAAAATGTGTTTCAAATCATATATTCAATATATAAGTAAAAACAAGACTTGGCATTATATAACCAAAAGAGGTTAATATGTCATAAAACCGAACCAAACCAAACCAATATTGAGGAAAACATCGTGGAATTCTTTGACAAAAATAAGAATTAATGCTTTGTTGCCCCTTCTCAAGTCTTCATTACACCCTTAATTTTTTCAAGCATTGATTTTACTTAATTAAAACAATATTCTCAATCAAAGTCGTTCCGACTTTCCTGTAAGGCAGTGAATAGATGATTTTGGTGAATGGAACCTTCTCAGGGCCATTTTTTAAATTTCAAACATGGATCTTTAAGTGGATTTAGACTTGGACAGTTCGCTGGCTATGTCGTTGATATTTTTTCATTCCTTACTTGAAGAAAAGCTTTAATCCTCTTTGCTCTGTGGCAAGAGCAATTATCCAACTAAAAGATAATTCATCACTAAAGCAATTTTCCGACATCATCGATTTGGCAGATGCAGATTCTTGATTCATCAATGAATATCACTTTCATCCAACTGTACACACACCATGATTGTTTCTCTTAGCTTTACTTTAACCTCATTTTCTTCTGTTTGTGTGTTCGTGCTGGTTTTCTGTTCGTCTTTTCTTTGTAAATCTAATTTAATTCAGATGATTTCTTATAATTCTGTCGCACATATTAATTACTGTTTCGTCTCTTTTGTTTTTCATTTGTTTTGTCGTACATTTTCAGAGTATATTGCTTTTAGTTTTCTATCCTGACGCTTTGATCTTTTGTAGTCTACCAGCATGTTTTCTTTTTTTTTTTTTTAACCACTCCATTTCTTTTATATTTTCCCAAAATTTTAGACACAGCTAGTTGGGAAAAACCAACGTCTTTCGCTACACTGCACAGTAGATTACATTCTTGAAAAGGTTTTACGATCCTTTCCATTCTTACTGCTGACTCTTCTTTGCTTTCATGTTTGCTTTCAATCAGTTATGCCCAACCATTTTTACGATCTTCAAGGACTTGCTTTTAATTATAGACCGATTTGCATATTTAAACTTCTGCTGGAATTTATTTAGGAATGTAAAATACAAGATTTTTCCTCGACATTGAGTTATTCCGTAATATTTTCCTCTGAATGACTTGGAAAAAAACTACTGTTAATTTAATCTAGTTTGTTTCAAGGATATTTTATGAATGTTCAGCTATGAGATAAAAAATGTTTTGGATCTTATCTGTTATTAGCTTATTTTAAAAAAATTTTAAAAAAAACAGCGGTGAGCATCCTCTCAGTGTGCTAATTTGATAATTTTTGCCTGGTATAGTAATTCTTGAACACTTTATGAATGCTGTAGCTTATTTAAAATGTTTCATTTACATCTTCTTTTTTAGTGCCGATAATTCCAGATTTTCTTCTAGAAAAAGACAAAGAACAATTGGAAGAGACGCTTCGGAGTTATAACTTGACCATTTTTGACAACAAGACATCGCTACAGATTTTACGGCCCCGGTCAAATGACAGCAGACACATCGGAAACGGCAGTTATTTGTCAGAGAAAGACGACGCTGCCGCCTTCCGGATGGTTCAAGAAATCTTCTCTTTTCCACTTCACACAACCAATGAGAATACGAGGGTCGGTTGGTTACTTTCTTCAAAGGCCATTGTCCAACTTGTTGCTAATGTTGTCATCGGAATGCTCACGAACAGGTAGAGTGGCTCTTTTAAATCCTTTTCTCATGACAAACCTTTCACTCGGCCCAAATCTATAAGTAGGTAATTCAACTGAAACAGAACTTTTTTTAATTACTGTAGTTAAAAAATATCGAAAAACACGACGCATATTGACTCATATGCCTTTTTCCCAAATCAAGAACAGCTCGAACCCTTGAAAAGTTCCTGTTTTGGTTGAATTAATTACGTATATATTTACCATAGTAATTTAAAAATTACGTTTACATAAATAATGTGGAACAGTGTTATTTTGTCAGATTAAAAAATATCTACTATTTCTAAATAAATAATCCTATTCACCCAACCGTTCCGCTCGGGTAGGATATGACACAAGGGCAATTTTTAAGCAGAGTTTAACAGGTTTGAATTCAGAGTTTTCCTTCTCCTAGACTAGTTGCCTCACCAAGGCTGAAGAACCCAGTCTGTCCTACTATTTACCCATAGCTGGAGGGGGAATAATTGGTATTAGTACTATGTGAAATGCAATCAGTCTCGTCCAGGATTTGAACTCGTGTCGCCGTGTCCATTTCCTACGACGATAGCCATTACACCACGGCACCACATTTCTAAATGAATAGTACAAATAGAAATTATTATAACTTAACGCTATAGATCTTTTCAAGTTTATGAAATTTTCTTTTGAAATTTACACTCAGTGGTTAATAATTGTAAATACGAATTCTCGAAGAAATTCAGTTGATATTTGGCGGGCAATTTCATTCATTTAATTTCATCATTAATTACTGTTAACCATCTTTAATTCAACCAGCAAAATTATAAAAATGTTATTTGCATATTTTCTTTCAATACAGGCCACTAGCATACAATGATGTTTTCACAGCTTAGCTTGCTTAGTAAACTCGCAAGCTAAATTTTAAAGAAAGAAAGAAATACGGATTTCTAAGCTACTCGGCCAAAATATGTTACCAGATGTTAAAAGATGGTTATATTTATACATACACCCGCTTAGCTTTCAACGAGTGAAGCAACAGGCTTGCTTTGCTATTACGACAGTTGAATGCATCCTTTATTTCTCTCTATAATACAGTACGTGCATCTTCTATAGTTTGATTTCGTTTCTTTGTTTAATGGCGTATCAACCTTCAAGGTTAATTTAATGCTAAGGCCATACTTGTAGGAGGACAGAGTGGTACTATTTAACCCATAGATAGACAGACGTGATACTATTTAACCCATACCAAAGGGGATTCATTCCTTTCCCGAGAGTTTTTTGTCCAAAAGTGAACACAACAACGCGACTGGAGTTCGAACTCGTTTACAATGATGTTACAGTCCAGCACGTTAGCCACAACGCCATAGAAACTCCCTCTCCCGTACATCTTTTCGTAAAATGCATTTCTTTTGGTACATGTCAATTCATTCTTGTTTTTAGTTATAAACGTTATTGTTCGTAAAATGTTTATTGCTGCGTACATTTTATACGAGATTTGGATCATTAAGTACTTTAGGGGGACTCAGCGAATTTATACCTATTTTGAGGAACATAAGACTAAAAAGTAACGAGTCTTGAATATTTTTCTTAATTTTATAATTCAAATGAAAAGGCGTGTACATCTGAGCAACTTATATAACAAAATGAGGATATCTGGACGTCTCGGCAGGTTTGAAGATATAGAGGATATTAATAGAAAGAAAACGGTGCAACTTCATTCCATAAAAAAGAATTTCAGAGATGCTTCGATCAAAAGAAAACTCGGTAGAATAAGGAGACTGTATTGAAGAAAATTAATATTTCATTCCTTGTTCATTTCTGTCTTGGTAAATACAGCTTCAGTCTCAAGAGATTTTTTAACTGATTTATCAGCAATTAGCAAAAGACTGAATATTCCCGAGGAATTGGCACTAATCCTATTTACCAAACCCACTCTCGAGCAGGATATGACACAAGGTCAATTTTTAAGCGGAGTTTAACAGGTTTGAATTCAGTTTTTCTTCTCCTAGACTAGTTGCCTCACCAAGGCTGAAGAACCTAGTCTGCCCTACTATTTACCCATAGCTGGAGGGAGAATAATTGGATTCATATCTTTCCCAAGGGTATTAGTGCTACGTGAAATGCAATCAGTCTCGTACAGGATTTGAACTCATGTCGCCGTGTCCATTTCCTACGACGATAACTATTACACCACGGGCACTAATATATATGAGATGTAATTTTTAAAAAAAGACAACAAAAAAAGAGGCATCGCGACTGAATAATGAAATTTAAAAAAATTTTAATTCTAATGAAGACAAGTGTACAACTGAGTTATTTATATAATGAAATGCTGATGCCTTGAGGAGTCAGTGCCAAGTTGTTTGGTTGGTTGGAATTAATGGCATATCAACCTCTATAGGTTATTTAATGCCAGAGCCTTTTTACACATATATTATATATATGATTTGTAAATGTAAATTTTTAGGTTGGTGATGGTTGGATTTTATGGAAAATTAACCTCTTAAGGGTCATTGAGTGTCAAATTTTGATATGTATGTATATATAAATGTTAAAGCTTTTTGTTTATATAAACTTGATGGTCGAAGGTGTTGGTAACATACTCTATACTTTTAATAGGCCAATTGTTTTTAAGATGTTGATTATGTTTTTGAGAGCAATTTTTTAAAATAGTTCCTTTATGCTGTTCGTCTTATAAAACTTTTTCCTGGTGTGGTTGAGTTTTGTGCATTCTATCAAAATGTGCTTGATTGAGTATTGGTTTCCACATGGACATTTTGGGGGAGGTTATTCTTTAAGAATGAAGGAGTGAGTCCGTCGAGTGTCTCCAATGCGTGGTCGAGTAAGGGTAGTTTCTTCTCTTCTGGTAATATTAGGATCCAGGTTCCTTTCTTTTAAAATTGGTTGTATTTGAAAGAGCTTATTGTGGGGATTTTCATCCCATAATTGTTGCCATTTTTTTGGTTACTGCTTGTTTGATTTTAGGTTTGAGGTCAGTATCTGGAGTTTTAATTTTTTTTTATCGGGAGTCATGTTGATTGCTGTTTAGCTAATGAGTCGGCTTTATCATTGCCCTGAATTCCGATATGGCTTGGAATCCAGCAAAATATCACCTTTTTGCTCTGGATCAGTGAGTTGAGTTTGTTAAAGATCTTGGCAGTAAGCGGATTTTCCAATTTGGTGTATTTGAGTGATTGGAGAACTGAGATGGAGTCTGAGTGGATGATAAATTTTTTTGGAGTTACTTGTTGAAATTTGGTCAAGTGCCAAGTTTATAGCATAGATTTCGGCAGAAAATATGGAGGCTTCTTTTGGGAGGCATTTTTTCAGAGATTTCTTGTGAAGAACTGCTCCACATCCAGTTCTGAAATTACTTTTGGAGCCATCTGCGTAAATGTGTTGATAGTTTGGATAAATTTCCTGGATGTTATTTAGTTTCTCTTGGTATATTAAAGGATGAGTTTTGTTTTTAGGTAGTTTATTTAAGTCAAGGATAATGACAGGCTTGAGTACCCAAGGGGGAGAGCTTAGATGTATGGTATCATGAATACTTGTGAGTGAAATGTCAATCTCTTCCTTTATATGTTTCATACGTAGGTCGAAATGTTTTATGGTCTTTTCTTTTTGATCAAATAGGCTCTTCTGTTTTGGGTAAAAAATGCAGTCATGAGCTGGATTGGTCGGGAGTGATTTTAGTTTACAATAGTATTGTAGTCCTAATTTTATAATTCTGAGTTTTAGAGGAGGTTCATACGCTTCAAAATAAAGGCTCTCCACTGGGGATGTTCTAAAAGCCCCCAAGGTGAGTCTCAATCCTTTATGGTGTACTGTATTTAATGGCTTGAAGTAAGTTTTTCTGGCTGCTCCGTATATGAAGCAGCCATAATCAATCTTGGAGCGGATTAATGTTCTGTACAGCTTCAGCAAGGTGTGCTGATCTGCACCCCAGTCGTTGTGGGCTCTTATACGAAGGAGTTTCAATGTTTTGTTACATTTTTCTTTTAAATACTGAATAAGTGGAATGAAGGAGAGCTTTTTATAAAAAAAAAAAAATAACGCCGAGGAACCTATATTGGTTAACGACTGGTATTTCTGATCCATTAGGTTTTAAGGTTGGGTTGTTGTGTACTTTTTGGCAAAAATGCGCACACTGAGTTTTGGTTTTGGAGATCGTAAAGCTGTTTATCATCGCCCATTTATTTATTTTATTGATGTCCTGTCGTAATTGACGTTCAGCTGTACGAATATATTTGGATGAAGAAGTAATGCAGAAGTCATCAACAAACAAATTTTTATCAATGCCAGGATTGAAGTAATTTATGATGTTGTTAATTTTTATGTTAAAAAGTGTTACCGATAGTATGCTACCCTGTGGAACACCCTCTTCTTGATGTTGAATATCTGATAATGTACCATGTTGAAAAAAATATGAAATCAGTCTCAATAATTTGATGCTTTTTTAATTTTGTTTTTGCTTTCTTTACGTTTTTTTTTTTTTTTTTTTTTTGTTTTGTTTTTTCTTACGAAATGTTTTTGGTGTAAACAGGATTCTAAAATGAAACACATTCCATATTCACAGGACGTATCACCGTGCTGTTTTTTTTTCACATTCTAAATTGAAAATTAATCTCAAGGGTAAGCTTTGATGTCATGGGGGGGGCATTAAAAGAAATACAATTCAGCTTCACACCATATAAATAGAGGCGTTTTAGAGGTGATTTGATCAATAGAAAATTCGTTGGAACATGTTCGTTGAATGTCAAGGGGACTGTTTTAAAGAAAATAACTCATCGATTGTTCTTTTTTGGGAGTAATTTTAAAATTAAAAGAAGACGTGTACAAGATAAACTGGTTTAATAAACTAAAAATGTCTAGACTTCTATCTCGAAAGACAGGATTGTGCAAGTACAGCACCCTCCACACTACCCAGTCTTAGCCCCGTGAGACTTTTTCTTGTTTCCGAAACAGAAAATTGGTATCAAGGGTAAGATTTGAGGACGTGGAGGACACTATAAGAAATACAAAGGAGCAGTTTCCTACCATATTGGTTTTGTTTTATGGCATATCAACCATTGTTGGTTATTTAATGCCAAATCCAGTTTTTTCATATATATTAAATATATGATTTGTAAACTTATTTTGTTCATATACACTGTTAAATGTCAAACAGTTCTATTCGTAACAATTCAATTTAGCATAAGTCATTTGTATAAACTCAGTTTATATGTCAAACAGTTCTATTTGACTCATAGATAGGTGCTACCACTCCAAGCCAGAGTGGACCTGGGAGTGATGGCAATGAAGGGATACTGCACATTCCCTAAAGCTCCAGCATAACTCACCATTAGATTGTTTAGTGTCATATCCTGGACACACATTTTGGGGGCCTTACCCCTGTGCAAAGATGCAGTCAGTGTATTCTACAGCCCTAGCCTATTGGGCTATATTTCAAAAGAGGTGTTCAGTGGTGATTTGACCAATAAAAACACCCGAGGGGACTTTTTTGAAGAAAGCGTTTAATTCATAATCTACTTCATGTCTTAATGAATATATCTTCAGGTTCGATATTTTTTTTCAGCTCACCACGTATATATTTTATCTTATTTTCAGTTGATTTTTTTAAATTGTAAATTTCAGGTCGTCAAATAATTTTGGCGTATATTTCCAATATATATATATATTGGCATGTGACCAACATTCTCTTTCACCACGTTTACCAACACGCTTACCATTCCTAACACACCCTCACCTTTCTAAACGAAGAAAGAAATAACTATCAGGTGATACTAACCTCGATAAAAAAAAAAAAAAAAAGATTATTACATTACGTCCGTCACCGTCTATTCTGCCTCATCCTTCCTGCCCTCTATCATTCTTTCACTGATCATTCCTAAAAACCTCATCCTACACCATGCCAATTACTCTCTCTCTCTCTATCTCTATCTCTCTCTCTCTCTCTCTCTCTCTCTCTCTTTATATATATATATATATATTCGTGGGTGGGCTGAAAAGTTCATGTGATGACGTCATATCTGCTGTTGATGACTTTATACCAATGGGATCCAAACTCTACCATACCAGCTGAAGAAGTGTGTGGACTGTGAGGAGAACTATATTGAAAACTAAACCACATTTGGTCGCATTCCATGAGAGTATATTGGTCAGTCTGTGAACTTTTTAGCCAACCCTCGTATGGTGTAATGGTCATCGTCGAAGGAAATGGATACGGCGATCCGAGTTCAAAACCTAGATGAGGCTGTTTGCACTTCACATAACGTTAATCTCCTTGGAAAAGGTATGAATCCAACAATTCTTCCTCCAGCTATGGGTAAATAGTAGGGCAGACTAAGCTTTTTAATTTTGGTATGGAAACCTGTCTAGGAAAAAGACCCCACTTAAATTTGAGCTTGCGTCACATCCTGCTTCTGCGGAGGGGTTGGTAAATACACAGATGCGCATGCGCAATTAAATACATATATGCATACTCACATGGATATTTAAAAAATCTTAATACCCTTACGGTAGAAGCTTTTTAACATAATTTCAAACAGTATCCTAGGCATGACACTAAATTGATGGTGAGGCTCTAGTTCTGGATTTTGGGAAATGTGGAGTCTTCATTACTATTACGCCCAGTTCCAAAGTGGTTGTACCTTTTAGGGTCACAACTTTGAGTCAAATAGAACTGTTCAATCATTTACTAAGGATTATTATTATTAGTTATTTGAAACCATATAACTGCTGGACAGATAGGGTCTCATCTAGGGGTCAAATAGAACTGTTCAATCATTTACTAAGGATTATTATTAAATAGAATTATTAGTGTTAGAAACCAATAATTGAAATCATCTGTGTGCAAACGAATGATTAATATTAAATAGAATCGGACCATTGACCTAATGAGTAGAGTGTTCGTCAATGGTCTGGGAGACTGGGGTTCAATGCCAGGTAGAGTCATACCAAAGACTCAAAAAAAATGGTACTTGATGCCGCCTTGCTTAACATTCAGCATTATAAGGTAAGGATCAAGGGTAAACTGGAGCAATCCAGGTAAAAGAGTAGCGCCTTCCCGTATACCTCAGTGTAGTAGCTATTGAAAAGGGAGCCTTCGGGTCACCTTCGACTAAGGTTGCCAACTTTACTATTTTTTTTTTTACTGTTAGCAATATTTGAAAACATTTAACGGTGTCCACACAAATGAACTGTAACAACTCATTTAAAAATAATTATCTACAACAACTCATTTACAAATTAAAAACGCACAAATATGTGTGTGTATGTGCATGTGCGTGTAAAAACAAGGCTTGGCATTAAATAACTCACTCCAGTTGATATGCCAAATAACTCAAAAAAAAAACAATAATGCTGAAATCTCGCACCATCATTTACCAATTTGTGTGGTCGTTTTGCACCAACAAGCGAAAGGAGCTTCTGCAGGTAATGGTGCAAAATTCTGCTTCATCTTTAGTCGCAAACATCTTCATCGTTTGCGCTGTTGACAAGATGACAACCTTTTGTATCATACTTATAATTAAGTATACCTCTCCCAACTTTTTTTTAACGAAAAGTTAAATTTCTGGGACCTTTGGTTTAGAAGAAAGTTATCATTTCTTGTAAAGATCATGTAATCAGAACGAATATTATTAGCTATTATTTACAACCAAACGCACCCGAATTGAAACTCTGTAACCAAAAATAAATCTTCATAAATATACATAAGTTGTGTATCTATTTTTAAACTGTTAGATATTAATGTTTTTGGTTGGTTTCATTGCGGTAGAGTTTGGTAATGATAACTGATAATATCAGTTTTTATTGTATATTGTTTCACTAGAAATAAAATCCCGATATCTTTGGTAAAGAAAAAAAAACTTTTTATTAAAAAGAAAATCGCTAGGGATGTACTTATTTATGGTCGATAATATAAAATTCCGACTTTTGTATGTATGTGACTGTAATGCAGCAAAAACTACACATCGTAGCGGGATATTTGTTACACTTTAAGAATAAGACATTTAAGAATTCAATTTGCAATTTAATAATATCCGTTCTGCATTCGCACTAACCTCGATCATTAAAACTTCTCTAAGGATATTGTTTTCAAATAGCTAAGTAGTAATTTACAAGGCTCTTTGCTTCGATGTGGCACAAGGTCGAATGAATGAGGCACCTATTCAGACTCGAACTCACTCGTGTGGGTTTGCTAGTCTAGCTCGCTAACCATTATACCACCAGAGGTGGTTAAGCACAGCGTGTTTCTTCCTATCTAAATTCTATAAATAGATTGCGAATCAACACCAAGTTTAATGGCCGTGCTTAGCGCTGCTTATACTTATCTGGATAGATTTTTAATAGCTATATTTTTCTCAAAGTATTGTACTCGGAATCACTTTCCGTAGTTACGTCATTTTTTCGTCTTATCCATGATTACTTGATATGAAAACCGTTAGAAGAATAGCACAACAAAATCTGTCATTGAAAATGTACATTTTCTGGAGACACTTTCGAGAAAGGCGACGAGGTGTGGGGAAACGTTTAACAGCTGTTTTCGACTTAGATACCTGACGAAATAATCGCGAGAGATTATCAAGATTCGTTGCCTACCTGAAGGAAGTGCCGCTTGCTTGTTCTGTCGTAGTTTGATCGTCTGTATGGAGGGAAAGTCAGAAAAGGAACTCAACGAATTTTTTTTTTTTTTTTACAACTTCGAAAAGATTTTTATTGCGTTTTCTTGTCTATCGAGCCTGAGGAAATAGGATGATTTTGATTAAATTCACCTTAATAAAACTGTTTGAGATTTATCCCCTCTCTCTCTCTCTTCTTCTCCAAATTCTTCTTCTTCAATCTCTCCAACCATTTCTCTCTTATTGCCCCTCTATCCAACAATATATATATGTGCGTGTGTGATTACATTTTTTATCTGCCTCTCGTCATCAGAGTAATACTCTATTTTTAATTTCATCAATGTCGTACTGGACGACTTCGCAAACAGCAAAGGCGTTGATGAATCTCGTATCTTTACGTTATAAATCTTCCTCCCTCCAATAAGACGTGTCAGAGTAAGCTAAGCTTAAAAGATACCTAAAATTATAATTCAATTTGTCATTATCTTGACACAAGGTTTTTTTTATCGTAGAAATCAATCAATTTAGTAACGCTTGCCTTCTTTTTTTTTTTTTCATAATGTTCGTAACTATTCTTCGTCGCCACTTTTCTAATGATCCGTGAGTGGGGGGGGGTAATTTTGACCGATATTAAAAATCTTTTCAATCTCATACAATGCCGAATACTGAGTATGGAATACCAACAAAAATACTAACAAGTAATGCTACATTTCACATCTATTTTGCGCCTGCCCCTCTCTCTCTCTCTCTCTCTCTCTCTCTCTCTCTCTCTCTCGGTATTTATCATACGCCCCACCAGAGTACAAATCTGACAAATATACCTTCGACGCCGTCCGCATTCCCCTTGTTAGAGGCGCCTCAGGCGCCAGGCAATAAACCCCCCCCTCGAAGGGGGTAAAAGCCTGGGGGCCGGAGAAAAACTCCAGTACCGAAGCACACCCGACCAGATCCGTGTCGAGACAAGCACGGCCGGCCGAATGCGACCTAAACAACTGGAGAGGAGACGAAAAATGACTATCTCTCTCTGACCCATTTATATACCCACCACTTCTAGTCACGTGAACTCCAGTTGCGCAATCCATTTCAACACTTGTGCTTGTTTGCTAGAGATCCGTGTTCGACCCAAGGGTCGGTATTGGTACATTTCATCTACATAACATTTTTGTCAATCACACTATTTTGATATTGCAAAAAAAAAGAAAATGGGGACCAGTCTGAATTGAAAAAAAGGTTTTTTAATGTTATCTGTCTGAATTTTTGAAAAGACCGGTGTCCTCATCTTTATTGTTGCTCGTTGAAACACGACGTTTCGGCTGTTGTATCCTCCGACCTTCCTCAGGTGTACCTTTTTTATATGGGTATATAAATGATTCAACCAGGGAAATCATTTTTAAAGTTTGTTTCTTGATCGCCTTAATTGATCAAGAGTCAAATTTTAAAAATGACTTGCCAGGTTGAATCATTTCTATGCCCCTATAAACAAAGGATACCAAACCAACCAAATAGGAAATTACTTTCTTTTCTTTTTAAGAGTTAAAAAAACTTGAGAATTATCTCCCCCAGCTATGGATTAAATAGTATCACTGTTGTTCTTCGACAAAGATGACTTTGACATTAAATAACCCATAAAAGTTGATATGTCATTAAACAAACCACCCAAATAGGAAATGGCTTCCTTTTCTTTGAAGAGTTAAAGAAACTTAAGAATCATCACCACCACCCCAGCTATGAGTCAAACAGTACCACTTCTGTTCTTCTACGAGGATGGCTTTGGCATTAAATAACCCACAAAGGTTGATATACCATCGAATAAAGAATCTGAAACTTAAGAAATTGGAGGTGTACTTAGCATAAGAAACTTAAGAATTATCTCCTCCAGCTCTGGGTTTGTTATATACCCTACCGGTGAACAGTAATGAGTATGTCACATTTCTCATGAATACTATGGACATTATTAGGAGGGTGGATAATTTGCTAAGTAGTCACCATTAGCAGTGGATACCTTCTTCACGCCACTGGCGAGTTTTATATTTGATTGATGTTATAACGATTTCCATTTCATTTTCAACCTTCGTTTTTGGTTATTTCTTATTCAGTAACCTTTTTTAGGTTACAACAGGGTTAAACTGTATCGCTTGTGCTCTTTTACAAAGACGGCTTCGGTATTAAATTACCCGCAAAGGTTGATATGCCACTAAACAAAGAAACCCAATATGATCTGAAGGTGGCACTCTTCAATGTTCCTCAAACACAAATTCCCTTGATTTTGGAATCTCTTATTAAGAGCACGTTTTTCATCCATGGTAAATTGTCATGTTAGTGAGACTAGGGTACGCTGACTCCCTTCTCCGCAGAAGGCTAAACGCCCTTCTTCCCAAAGGATGTTTTGAGTATAACACTAAACTGCATCCGGTAGTGATGGTTTCTTTGTTTAATGGCATATCAACCTTCATGGCTTATTAAATGCCGAAATCACCCTGGTTAAAGAACAGCCGTGATACTATTTAGCCAATAGCAGAAGAGGGATAAGGGGTTCATATCTTCCCCAAGGATATTCGTTCCAAAATGAACATTATAGTGCGACTGGAGTTTGAACTTCGAGGCCGCAATCCAACTATTACCTCACGGGGCCCCACACGCACACACACTCCACCCCGCAGCCGATGATGAAGCTTTAGTTCAGGAGCTATTGGCTATCTGAAAACACCTCTTCGTTGTCATTACTTCCAGATTAGTGACCTAGAGCGGTAGAATTTGTGTGTGTGTGCATACATGTGTAAATTTGTGTGTGTGTATATATATGTATATATATATATATATATATAAACACATCACTCAATAAGTTCCAGGCCTAACTAACAAACAACTTTTAGACAAAATTCGACATAGTCTCCTTCTAGGGTGATACACTGATTCCAATGCTTCTCTAACAATTCGATGCTTTTTTTTTATAGAATGATTTGTCTTTGGTCTCAAAATACACCTCAGTTTCTGATATCAGTTTGTTTCTTGGTTAGAGTTACGACTACACACACGCACGCACGCGCACGAATGCAAAAAAAAATGATAATACTCCATAGTATATTACAATGTAACTTGTCTCATCCCCACGATATTTATTGCCTTCTGGTCCACTATACTCCTTCATCCATTATGCTTACAAATCAAAACTTTCTTTTCTTCATAATGCAATGATGATGATAATTTGTTCCTTAGCTAAAATCATCACCGCGCACACACGCACGTGCGCGAATACCAAAAATTTTTTTTTTTTTTTTACTCGGTCAAACTGTCACGACTTTCGCTACACAACGCGACTCTTATGTCCTGGAGACAACCTCATTTTTGCCGTGCGGCGCATGTATCTTAATACACACACATAAAAAATATCCCTTATACGACCACACATAATAATACGCAAATATAATCCACACACACACACATACACATATAAAGAGTTGTACACAATCCTAACGTTCTTTTGATAGTATTTTTCGATTTCTCTTTTTTTTCTTTGCCTGATGATTGTCGTTTATAAGAAAGCATGAAACCAGTGGTCACAGACAAGCTTCTATGCTATTAAATATATATAAAAACTAATATAACAATAATAAATAAATATATATTAGATTTATATATTTAAGGCCATGAAGTTTTTACAAAACAATCATCAGGCAGATAACAAAATGAAATGTATCGAAAATCTGTCTGATGATTGTTGTTTTGTAAAAACTTTATGAAACCCAGGGGTCGCAAACAAACTTCCATGGCATTAAATATATAAATCTAATATATATTTATTTATTATTATTATATAATAGCTCTATCCTAGATATTGAGCACTCTCCATATTATATTGCACTTGGTTCGCCACAAACCAACACTGTTATAATATAAAAACTAATATATCTTTACTTGTGCGTATATATATATATATATATATATATATATATATATATATATAAAACAATGATTTGTTGGCAAATACTTTGTTGGTAACTTTATTCTTAAACGAGTTGTTAGAGTTTTTCTGTTTTGACACAGTTAAATGGTTTTAAATATTACTGTTTAAAAAAATTGGTAATTCTATTTATCAAGTGTTTTTATGTAATATAAATAATTTGCACACAGCTGTATGGTTTCAAATGAATAATTATAATAATCCTTAGTAAATAATTGAATAGTTCTATTTGATCCATAGATGGGAGCCAAACAATACTAGCACTCCTGGTCAGAGTGGACATGAGAGTAATGGCAATGAAGGTTTACTCTACAATCACCAAAGCTCCAGGTCTGGAGCCTCAGTTTAGTGTCATACACAGGACACTTATTGGAAGGGATTTACCCCTCTGGAAAGATATAGTCGACGTATTTTACAGTCCCGCCCTACACGGCTTTTGACCCTAAAACTTACCATCAATGATAAACATGCTTGTAGAGCCAACTGGTAAGGATTTGAGAATTTTATCTGCACCCCCCCCCCACAACACACACACTTACTTTTTTTATATTTAATATAGTTCTTTTAATATTTCAGAATTGGATACGCAGTTCCTGTTTTTATAGGATCTTTAATTCTTTTAATTTCCACCAGTAGTAAGTATAAACTCTATTGTTATTTGATTTTCAAAATTCTTTATCACTTATAAGGGATAAAGAGATACTTCGTGAAAAAAAAGATATCACATAAGAAAGACAATAAGTAAAAAGTAAAGTTGGCAACCTTAGTCGAGAGTGACCCGAAGGCTCTTTTTTCAGTAGCTACTACATCGAGGTGTAGGGAAGGGCGCTACCCCTTACCCTGGATTGCACAACTTTACACTAGATCTATACCTTATAATGCTGAGTGTTAAGCAATGCGGCATCAAGTATGACTCGACCTGGGATTAAACCTTGGTCTCCCGAACCATCGAGCGAACACTCTAACCACTAGGCCAACATCACTTAAATTGGCCTTTTAATAACACTCAACAATAAAAACATTTTTCTGTGTGTAATCTCTTTTGCTGGACTAAATCGAATATACTGATTCTGAATCTGTACTCGGAATTATTTTAGCATCTCAGGGATTTTTTAACGTGTGCATAATCATTTATGACCATTGTCATCATCGAGCATAGCTGATAGTTTGAAGAACCTTGACTCTCTCCATTCATCCCTATCATCCATCAATTCTTTTAGACGACATCTGGTGTCCCTACAGAGTCTTTGTCAGTCGTCCAAACACTGGTGTGTCCATTTGTAGGAGTCCAAAGAAGAACGTCTCTTATGTTTGTCCTTACTTCTCCAGTCGGAACCTCATAGGTCAACGGCCAGGATCAAACAGTTCAGTTAGAAAACTACTTCTACTCATTTATAAAGGTGGTGTGTATTGATGGGGAAAATATCCACTCAAAGATTACCATAATTATATTTGGCATTTTCATATTGAAAGTATACAGTTTGAGTCAATAGTACATTTATGTTGAAGGAAAATGTTGATGACGATGCAAAGTAAACGATTAAATTTAAACAACTTTATTTCTATCTTTAAAGATTTTAAGACCAATTTTTTGTACGTTTATGCGTTAAGTTGGTCTACCATTGGATGTTCAGCAAAGTCGGCTGGGGTTGTAGAATACACCGACTGCATCTCTGCAGAAGGGTAAGATCCCCATACCAACAAGTGTTCAGGATATGACATCAAACCATCTGATGGCGAGGCTATAGTCCAGGAACTTTGGGAAAAGCGGAGCACCCCTTCATGCCATTGCTCACTGGTCTACTCTGACTCGGAGAGGTAGCACCTGGTAGGACCATTTTACTCGTGTGTGTGTGTGTGTGTGCACGCGCGTGTATGAACAAATGACTTCAGTTTGATTGAATTGTTAGTGATACATAGCAATACTTGGAACAATTTAACTGTTTTAAATTGAATTGTTCGAAATAGAACTGTTGGACCATTTGACGCGCGCGCGCGTGTGTGTGTGTGTGTGTGTGTGTGTGTGTGTGTGTGTGTGTGTGTGTGTGTAAACAAATGACTTCAGGTTAATTGAATTATTAGTGATACATAGCAGTACTTGGAACAATTTAACTGTGTGCAAACGAATGGGTAATATTGACTCGAATTATTAGTGTTGATTTGCAATACTTGAAACTCTTTAACTATGTGCCTAAATTGAATTGTTTGTGTCACATAGTGATGCTTGAGACCATTGAACTGTGGGCAAATAAAGCTAGTGATGTTACATAGCAATATTTGAAACCATTTCGGTGAGTGCTAACAAATGTTTGATACTAAATAGAACTATGTGCGTTAGAATATTTGGAACCATTTAACTGTGTGCAAACAATATCAATACTTGTGTGCAAACAAATTAGCTCTAACTCATCTAAAAATAAGATTATCTACAAACTATTGACTTACAAATCATATGTATAACGTTTTTATTGCTTTGGCAGAGGCACGACGCGTAGCACGTCGCGATCAAGGAGGCGGCTCGGTTCTTCCAGAGTCATGTCGGGGTTGCTGTTGGAGCCGATATGATACAAAAACCCTAAATCGGGAATGAAGACAGTGCATCACTGAGGATCTACCTTGATGCATCTAGGATGTATGATTGAAAATATCTACAAACTATTGACTTACAAATCATACGTATAACCATCTAACTGTATACAAACTGTCACGCGATATCCCACTGGGAGGAGGGAGATAAGATTAATACTATCCTCCCGTTGAATTAACAGTATCTAGCCGTCAAACAAGTGACCATTAGGAAGGAATGTGGGTCACACAGGGGAGACCAGATGTTGGCACTTAGTAACCTCAGGTCGCCGGACACCAAGGGGGAGAAGAGAGAAGCTAAATGATTGGCTGGGACCCCAAAACGGAAGTGGGGCTTTCCCCCCCCCCCGTCAGCGGAAGTAAATAAGAAAAAGCAGTTTTTGAGCAGGGTTTGTAGCGGGCAGACGAACCATAGCCAGTATTCCGGGTTGAAGACAAAAGAATACCTGAGACAAGGAGGACCCCAGGTTCTTCAAGCCAGTGTAAAAAAATAGAATAAAGTCTATTAGCCCGTGGAAGAAGAAAGATTCTCCAGTGGAACCCCGTCGAAAAATAAGATAAGTAACTTTGGGGCCATTTTCCTTTATACCCAAATTTTGTATACCACTCTCTCTCTCTACTTGAAGAAAAACAAAAGTCAAGAAAAGACATTTATATTCGTGGACTATCCAATCATTATATGTTTTGACACTTTGAAAGTGTATATAACTGTAGTAAAGGAATCATATATTTTTATGTTACCACATGGTCTATGTTGTTACTTCATGCTTTCTTTTCAGCTTCTATTCGCCTTATGTTATCTTGCTTAGAATTGTCCTATTAATTCCTAAAATATCACACGGGAAACCGGAGTTGCCGACTACAACACTATAATATTATTACGACTAAAACCTATAGGTCCATATTCTTCTGTTGTCTAGGGGGAAGAGGTTTAGCGGCCTGGTGGGTGTGTGATAGTGTGAAATTTGGAACCCCTTGCCAGCGGCGGTCAGTCTGGTCCTAAATTAATCCCTCACGTAATATGCCAGTTCTTATATGCCTGAGAGAAAAACTCTGAACGAAGACTTATTCTATAGGGGATCAAGTGCCAACCTGCCCCGTCTTCACACGTGCGAAAATAAAGTCCCGTTTTGGGATAACAGTCCAATTTCGCGTCACAAAACAAATGAGCTCTGACTCATCTAAAAATAAGATGATCTACAAGCTTCTGGTTAACAAATCATATGTATAACCATCTAACTCTATATAAACAAATAAGCTCTGACTCATCTAAAAATAAGATTATCTACAAACTTCTGACTTACAAATCCTATGTATAACCATCTAACTGTATACAAACAAATGAGCTCTGACTCGTTTAAAAACGTTATCTACAAACTATGCGTTTATAAATCATATTTATGTATAAAGAGGAATTGGAACTAAATAATCTACAATTATTGATATGCCATATCACCCAATTAACCAAATGTTGGAGGTACAACTTGGAGTCATTAATCATGTTTAGATTGAACTGGCCTTGATAAATCGTTTCGATTTTAAATGTATTCTGTTGGAAAGTCATGTCTATCGCTGACAGCAACCTGGTTCGATTGAATAATAAAGAGATTAGAAAGCAGAAGGTACCCCCGCAAAAACAATTACCGACGCCGACTACACCGATGACATAGCGATACTGGCAAATACGCCCAACCAAGCCGAAACACTACTGCATAGTTTGGAACGAGCCGCCGCAGGCATTTGCCTCCATGTCAATGCACACAAAACTGAATATATGTGCTTTAATCAAGCAGGCGACATCTTCACACTAGAGGGCACCTCTCTGAAACTGGTAGACAAATTCACCAGCCTAGGAAGCAGTGTCTCATCAACCGAAAATGACATCGACACGTGGCTAACGAAGGCATGGACAGCTATCGATAAGCTATCGATCATATGGAAATCAAACCTGACCGATAAAATGAAACGCAGTTTCTTCCAGCAGCGGTCGTGTCGATGCGGCTGTATGGATGCACCACTTGGACGCTAACAAAACGGCTGGAGAATAAGCTAGACGGCAATTACACAAGAATGTTGCGAGCAATCTTGAACAAGTCCTGGCGACAACACCCCACAAGGCACCAACTATACGGCCACCTGCCTCCCATCACGAAAACTATCCAAGTTAGATGAACCAGACACGCAGGATACTGCTGGAGAAGCAGAGACGAGCTCGTAAGTGATGTACTCCGGTGGACCCCCCACCACCACATATAGCCGAGCAAAAGCAGAACGACCAGCTAGAACATGCATACAGCAGCTATGTGAGGATACGGGATGTAGCCCTGAAGACCTGCCGGGGGCGATGAACGATAGGGAGAAGTGGTGAGAGAGGGTCAAGGATATCCGTGCTAGCGGCACATGATGATGATGAGAATGCAAGAAGCGCATTTTAAAACACATCTAGCATCCTATTCTTTGGTCCACTTTGAGCATGTTGTTCATTAAATCAGCATAGCTTTCAAGTGTATGAGACCCAACAGAGTTCAGCAGAGCAAACACGAATAAATCCTATGCCGTTATTTCAGTTGAATTCAGTTTTCCTGTGAATTTTCTATCTAGTTTCGATTCTCTGATCATGGATCCATTAAAATGTCTGCGTTCAGTTTTGTATCACCATTCTGTACACCAATTGTTTTTCTTTTAGCTTTGTTTTACCCAGCCCCTCTGTCATGGGCTAATGGGATACAAGGTCATTTCAAAATGGAATAAAGTCGCTTTGAATTAAGTTTTCCTTCTCCAAGAGTGGTTGCCTAATCAAGGCAGGATAAGCTTATATGCCCAACTATTTACCCATAGCACAGGAGAGATGAGATGGATTTATGCTTTTATGCTTTTTGCTAAGGGAATTAGTACGAAGAGAAAAAACGGGATTTGAACTCGGGCTGCTGACTCCATTTCCAATGACTATAATCATTACGCTAAGTGCGCCGCTATTTTATTTTATTTTTTTTTTTTTTTTTTTTTTTTTTGAAGTGGAATCCACAACTATCATATAACATTGCTTTTATAAAGTTGTTCTTGAGACCAACTTTTATGTGAGTGCGTGAATGTAAGATTTTCTTTTTTAAATTTACCACTGACGTGTTAGAACAATTCCTAGAATGGATTTAGAATCAAAATACTCGATTTAATCCAAAACAAATGCTTTTTACCCCAGAAGGAAAAAAGAGGTGCTCGTTATGCAATGGTTATTGCCGTAGAAAATGAACACGATGACCGAGTTTAAATCTTGGACGTGGCTGTATTTCTCAGAGCGCTAATACCCTTGGGAAAGGTATGAATCCAACTATTCTCTCTCCGGCTATAAGTAAATAGTAGATTGGTCTGGTTAATTTGTTTAATAGCATATTAACCTTTGTAGGTTATTTAATGCCAAAGCTATTCTCATAGAGGAACAGTAGTGGTACTATTTAACCCATAGCTGGGAGGATAAGGGGGTTCATACCTTTCCCAAGGGTATTTATCAAAAAGTGAACGTAATAGCGCGACTGGAGTACAAACTCGCTTACTACGATCCCGCAGTCCATCGTTTTAACCATTACACCTCGAGGACATCCCCGTAAATAGTAGACTCTTTAAACTTGTTATCGCAACCGGTTAAAGAAAAGGAAAACTTCGATTTCAAACCCGTTAAACTCTGCTTTAAAAACTTGACCTTGAGCCTTTTCCTGCCTGCGCGGAGGAGTTGGGTAAATACATATTTCTGTTGAAAAATCTCTTGATCCTCCAATTAATGATTTTGTATTTTACCACAATGCATGAAAATCTTTTACTAGATTCTGAAATCAAAAATATACGAACGTATCCAGCTATTTTAAATATCTCGAACAGGTGGCACTGCACAGATGTAACTTGACTGGCAAGCTCAGATGACATTACTGCGCATGTGTAAACACCTTCTTTCCCGTTTGATTATTCAGTCGGCAGTTGGATGCCATTGAGTGAGCTTGTGTACTGTTCTTGTCATATTCATCATAAAAATACGCCAGCCAATTTTTTTTTTTTTTTTTTTTTTACATATGGTGCAGGGTATTTTGACAAAACAGCGCTTCACCCTGCTCTATGAGCTACCCACCACCTCTGTCAAGGTTTCACTCACGACTTTTGACTTTCCTTCAAAGTTAAAATGCCGTTGAAACGCCGTGGGAGATACGGAGGAGAACGCGACAAACTGGCTAATGGAGGTTCCAAAAAAGGATTTTGAAAAGTAAGAGAAAGAGAGACGTTTTTAAAGTCCTTAGCGAAGTACTTTGAAATTGACTATGAGGTAGGCAATGATGGTATTTGTCCTCCGTCCCACCTACCGGACGAGTATGGCACAAGGCCTTTTTAAGGTGGGTCCGGGCGCAGAGCCGAAGCCCACACATGCCCGGCGTTTCCAAAAATGCCTCAGCCTCCGTCGGCATTCCCCTAAAAGGAGCGCCTCAGGCGCCAGGGGATAGACCCAACCCCTCCGCAGAGAGTTAAAGACTGGGGGTAGGCCATGATAAATAACTGGATACCTCCTGGGTGTACATTGGCTTAAGGCCAGAAGTACAAGGCAGTGAGAATCGAACTCACTAACCTACCGATCCAATAATTACATGTTCTGCGAGGTATCCTATTTTATATTCGCACGAATAACAAATCCGCTTGTGTTTAAAATCAGAGGCTCCTTATTCGCCGTTGAAATAGTCTTCTCGACTAATGCTAATTATTAGTGGCGTAATGGCTAAAGTGATGAACTGCGGCCTCGAAGTAATCGAGTTCGAACTCCACTTGATCTGTTAAGTTCACTTTTGAATTAATGACTCTTGGGAAAGGCATGAACCCCTTTATTTCCTCAGCAGTGGGTTAAGTCGCACTACTACTGTTCTTCTACAAGGATGGTTTTGGTATTAAATAATCCACGAAGGTTGATATGCCATTAAACGGGAGAAATCAAAACCAGTCTTTACATTGGCTGAAAAATAGCTCTACTGCCAACTAATTCCCTATCAGATGATTATTCTGGGGTCAGACAGTTTCGGGGCTGAATCGTCATCGTCACTAACCAGATCATCCTTGTAGTAACTTTACGATTTCTTCATATTCACCAAAGCTAGCTCTGTGTGACAGTCTTGTTTTTCTTAACTGAAAATTCATCTAGGAAAATGTTTTAACCCTCTAATCCTCTCTGTTTGGGTTAAATAGTATCACAGTTGTGGTTCTACAAGAGCAGCTTTGGCATTAAATAACCCACGAAGATTGATATGTCATTAAGCAAAGTTTAGGTTGGACACTCATGGAGCAACTGGTTTGTTTTGGTGGTTGTGGTGAAAGGAATACTCTGTTTCAGTTCAGTAAATAGAACAAGTTAACGTTAGGATAGTGATGACTGGCTTATCACCCTCCGTTTGGTGCGACCTTGTGCTGAATTGAGGAATCATATTTTTATTACGCGTAATCAATATTACCAAAGAAACCAAACTAATGATTAGTAATCGAGTTGAGAGTAAAAATATGGCTACTTGTCTAGGATAGCAAATTGGCAAAATAGCAGTGGTAATGTTAAAGAAGTTATATAGAAATGTATTACTGATATTCCCAATTCAAATAAGTTTTAGTCTTTGTTTTGTTTGTAATTCATTAAGTTCTTCGCCAAAAATAAACAACGACCAATCTTAAAATGCAGTTATATTGGTTTCTCTAACCATCACCACTACTAAACGGTGATGAAATCTCAGGGTTTTTTTAAGTTATCATCATCATGTCGTGCCGCTAGCACGGATATCCCTGACCCTCTCTCGCCACTTCTCCCTATTATTCATCGCCTCTGGCAGGTCTTCAAGGTTACATCCTGTGTCCTCACATAGCTGCTGTATGTAAGTTCGAGCTTGTCGTCCTGCTTTTGCTGGGCCGTATGTGGGGGTCCATAGGAGTACATCACTTATGAGCTCGTCCTTGCTTCTCCAGCAGTGTCTGGTTCGTCTAACTTGTATAGTTTTCGTGATGGGAGGCAAGTGGCCGTATAGTGGGTGTCTTGTGGGGTGTTGTCGCCAGGACTTGTTCAATATTGCTCTCAACATTCTTGTGTAATTGCCGTCTAGTTTCTTCTCCAGCCGTTTAGTTAGCGTCCATGTAGTGCATCCATATAGCAGTATCAATACAACCGCTGCCTGGAAGAAACTGCGTCTTTTAAGTTATACTTATACTAATTTCCCCTTTTTAACATTTTTTTTTTTAAATTGCTATTTTCCGACTGAAGGATGGGAGGGAAGTTCTTGTCTCTTGAAAAATTAATATGGCCACCTTTTTAGACTGAACCTTTTTTTCCGGAGTGCGTAAAAGTTCATATATAAAGACAATGACCGAAACTTTTTATGAAAATTGTAAGAAATACATTTCTATCTGATTTTTTTTTTTTAAAGATTGCCACAGCTATTTTCCCTGAGTGCTATTCTAAGTATGTACCAAAATATGGATTTCAAAAGCTATATCCCAGACAGACCTCCGCACTACAATCTTAATACATTCATTTTTGCCATGTTGAATCACAAGTTGAACAACTTATAAAAATCAGGTATTTAGTTTGGTTTATGGCATATCAATCTTCATGGGTTTTTTAATATCAAAGCTATCCTTGTAGAACTAATTGTACTATTTAAGCCTTAGCTGGGGGGGGGGATAAGAGAGGTTCATTCCTTTCCCAGAGATATTAGTCCGAAAGTGAAAGTAATAGCTCAACAGGAGTTCGAACTTGCCCACTTCAAAGACACAGTCCAGTACTTTAGTCATTGCGCCACGGGGACTTCCTGATAAAATTAGGCATTACTAGATTTTAAATTTTGCTACTTGCGACTCTTTAAACTAAACCATTCTAACTTTGGCCATCAACGAAAAGAAAAAGTCAATAATTCATTATTCATCCATTTATAATGCAGTATAAAAACTTTTTAGATGATGTCTAAAAGATAAATATTGCTAAGTTTATGTTACTATATTTTTAAAAATACACGCAATGTAACAATATCAATTTAAAAAAAAAATCTGTCGAATACACTGTCTAAAAGTGTATGATTTTAAAAGGCATTTAAACAAGTAAAAAAATATATTGGGCTACTTTTAAAAAAAAAAAAGTCGTCACTTTGAGAAATTCAAATCTAGTAACTTTGTGTTTGTGCTTCACCAGAGGTCGGTAAACTATGGCTTATGACTTCATTGCGGTATTTGATGCTCGCCCCCACCCCTAATGGGTATGTATGGCACCAGGCCTTTTTTTAGGTGGGTCTAAGCGCAGGGCCGGAGCCCACACGCGCCCGGCATTTTCAAAAATGCCAACGGCTCCGTCGGCATTCCCCTTATTAGGGGTGCCTCAGGTGCCGGGCGATGAACCCAACTCAACCCAAACCCGGAGGGGGTAAAAGCCTGGGAAGAAGGCCCCCTGACGCCGAAAGAAATCTCTAGGTGCCGAGATACACTCGGCCAGATCCGTGCCGCAGTAAATACGGCCAGCCGAAATGCCACTTGGCAACTGCAGAGGTGCCGTATTGGGATACTGCTCCCCATGACTTCATTGCGTCCAGCCAGCCAGATTCTTTGAATATTTAATAGACACGCCACCCACACCATCACCAAAGAAGATTGAAAAAATTGAAAAGTGCTGTAAGTTTGTTTTGTTTTTTTTTTACCCCCTTCAACTCAAAACCATTTCTAATCCGTTTCACCTCACCAAAATTTTTGCCGATCCCTGTCTTACACTGAAGTAAATAATGGCACAAGTCTTTGGATGATACCAAATTTGATATTGCAATATTTGATCAATGAATGATCAAAATTCGACTCAAGGGACTTTTTTTCCTTTCTATTTTCGAGTTTTCATCATCGGAGAGACATACATTCCTTTACTCATTGCCAGATCTCTTCAAGGTGTTGGCTCAGCTTGTGCAAACATCGCTGGTAAGTGTTTTTTCCCCTCTTCTCTCTAAATAATATTCTTTTTCACTTTCTTTGCAGTACATTCTTATCGCGATGTTTACGCTGTCAATATGAAGTTATCGTCATGCTTTTGTTCTTTTTTGTTAAGGTCTTCTTCACCGCTGAATGTCTACAGCTACTTTTATTTGAAACACAAAGACCATTTGTCTTGTTGGTATCTGTTCAAGAACGCCAAAGTATGACGTCAGGGAGTGCAGTGTAAAACCTTGATCTACTTAAACCCGAGACAAAAAAACCCTTTGAAAACGCATTCTACTTTACGGTTAAGTTATTTGGTTTAATGGCATATCAACTCTTGATGGTTATTTTAATGTCAAGTTTTGGTTATACGTACGCAACATTATAGATCATTTGTTTGTACTTGGTGAAATAGTTTCTAGTATTGCAGTAATCTTAATGGTATTTTTTATTCTTCCATTGCTATAAAAGAAAAAGTTTTAATCCTGTGTAGATTCCAATGGCTTTCAGATATACGTTATCAATCTTCTAGATTGAGGTTTGCAATTATGTTACTTTTAACTCTACAGGATCTATTTTAGAGATTTGACTGATTCAGGGATGTCCCATTATATTTTAATTTTTTTTTTTTTTTCTTGATGTTGAGGGATCTCTATCGAGTTTAGCTGAGGCTAGTTTGAATGTGCTTTCTGTTCTTTCATTGTTCACTTTGGTGTTGAGTTTTTTGTTTTTTTTTTTGTTTTCTGGTTCGATCAACGGGAGCTTCTGTGTTGTTGTTTTTTTTTGGGGGGGGGAGACTTTTTTTATTAGGTTAGTTGTCATATCAACCCTTATAGGTTATTTAATAACAAACCTGTATGTGTGAGATATATATATATATACATCTTAAACATTTTGTAGATAATATTTTGAAACTAGCCCGAGATCATTTTTCTAGCAAATAGTTAAATGGATTCACGTATTGCTATCAAACACTAACAATTACATCAGTCATTTGTTTGTACACATTTAAATGGATACACATGATTTGTGAGTGACTAGTTTTTAGGCAATTTCATTTTTAAATGAGTCAGAACTAATTTGTTTGCACTCTAGTATTGCTATTATTGCGACGCCGTTAAATGGTTTCAATTGTTGCTATCTTAAATGAATAATTCTATTCAATATTAATCATTTGTTTGCATACAGTGAAGTGGTTACAAGTATTGATATTAACACTAATCTTTTTTTTTTTTTTTTTTTTTTTTTTTTTTTTTCATTCAATACTTAATTCATTTGCTACAAGGTTAAATGATTCCAAGTATTGATATGTATCACTAAGAATTTAATTAGACAGTCATTTGTTTACAAACTGTAAAATAGTTATTTCTAACAATTCAAGTCATTTGCCTGCATACAGTTTAAATGTCAAATAGTCCTGTTTGACCCGCAGATGACGCCGTGAAAAGTACTACCACTCCGGCTCAGTGGATCTGGCAGTAATGGTAATGAAAGGGTTCTCCACATTTCCCAAAGTTCCAGGATTGAAGCCTCACCACCAAATTGTTTAGCGTCATATTCATGACTCCTGTTGGAGGTTTGTGTGTGTTGTATTTAAGCGGTAGATTTTATGATTTTTTGTCCTTTTGGCTATTTCATTGAATTTTTTCTTTGTTTATTGCGAGTTATTTTACATTGTGCTTCTGTTAGATGAGTTTCGGTCGAATGAAGATGGTTCAGTTGCTCCGGAAACTTTGGCCAAGCATTTGTTTCCAATTGAATTAGTTTCTCGGCGAAAGCTCTGTATCTGTCTAATTGATTGCTATTTCTTATTGGGTTCACTCTCTCCCCGCTATTACGTTCACTTTCGGGCAAATACCCTTGGAAAAGGTATGACCCCCTTATCCTCCCAGCTATGGGTTAAATAGTACCACTACTGTTTTTTTTTTTTGTTTTTTTTTGTGAAATAAATTGAAACCTTTCTTAAGAGACTGAAGCCAATGATTGTAAAAGTATCTATAAAAATCTTTTTCCTTCAACACTGGGAATAATGTTTCTGTACATGTTTAAGTTGTGGGTGGGTGTGTGTGTATGTATGTATGTATGTTTTTTGTTTGTGCTTCGTTCAGCACACATGCCTTTGGGTGATACAGGGCACAGGAGGAGTTCTTCTCCAGTACCAGGTGGTAAGTAGCTTATGGCTGGATTCCAATGAGCCTGCTCCTTGCCTAAAAAGCGTAGGAGTAGGGTTTATTGCCGGATGCTTGAGACACTCCCAAGGAGAATGCCGACAGAATCTTCGCAATTTTTTAAACTACGAGAGGATTGCTTCCTGCGTGACAGTCCCTCATTAAAATGATTAGGTCTCTATTTCGTCTCTGTTGGAAGTAAGAAAAAAAAACATTGTACCAAACTCGGTAACCAATGCGAGATGCCCATTTTTACACACCAGAGGTAACTTTTTTATCCAAATTATAAACTCAACGGAGTTAACGATGAAATGCTGATTAGAATCCATTACTTTTTCCTGAACCGATTCATCATGTGACTGCTGTCACAGCGGGAACCCCATTTGTTAACGGATTGTCTAGTTGCAATGAAATTTTTGATTGGTAATTTAGTTTTTTATTTTCTCTACATAAAAATATTTTCTAAATTTTAATTTTTTTTTTTTTTGTTTCTTGATGCATACTTTCATCTGTCTTCCTCTTGTATGCAATCATTTTGTCTTCGAATTCTATCTTTCCCGACGTGTAAATGCCGTGACTTCTTTATAGGAATGGGTATAGTAGCAGAAAAATATCCTGATGACAAAGAACGAAGTAAGGCCATGGGGATTGCTTTAGGCGGCTCAGCGGCTGGTGTGCTCGGTAAGAACTTTCTGTCTGTATCTTTTTTAATCTGTACTCCTTTTATTTTTTTATTTTTTAATCCTTGCTGTAATTACCCGAATTACAGAATTAGACTGGTTTTAAGATGGTCACTGATGTTCATAAAAGGGATAGTATGGTTCTAGGAATGAATTGTCTGCAGTAAAACAAAAATGTAATCACAAATTTCTTGCACTCGCATTGTTTTCTATGATTTTTTTTTTTTTTTTTTTTTTATATATTCTCCATATGAATAAATGCAAATTTCAGTGCGTGCTTCCATAGCATGAAAACAATTAAATCGTTAATGCACTTTATCAACGTGCAGTGTGTATTATGTGTACTATCAATGATATTTATTACATTCAACGAGCTGGACTGCGACATTGTAGTAAGAGTTCGAACTCCAGTCGCATCATCACGTTCACTTTCGTATTAATACCCTTGGAAAAGGCATGAACCCTCTTATCCCTTCAGTTATGGGTTGAATAGTATCACTGCCGTTTTTCAACAAAGATGGCTTCGGCATTAAATAACCTATGAAGGTTCTTATGTCATTAAAAAAAACGAAACTACTTTCATTAGATATCTAATTTGCATAATTTAAAAAATGGTTTTGATAAATTAATGTTTTCACTTGTGATTTTTATATTTATGTAATAGAGCAATAGTTTTGGGTTTATTTCATAAGAAAACTAGAAAGTTTGTTTAAAGGGGTTCTTTCCTCAGTCTATAAAGACGTTTGTCTCTGCCTCCCAGAAGACAGGACTGGACACAAGGTCTTTTTGTATAGTGGGGATTTTAGGGAAGAAGGTAGTTAAGCAGGAGCCAAGACTCATGCACTGCTGGACGATGCTAGTCATAGGCTCATGAGGTGCAATGTGAGCCAAATAACCCAACTTTACTTTGATGCACTGGATGTAATGTGGTTTCAGCACATATGCTTGTGCGTAACTTAAACTAGACCAGCTAGTCTCGTGGTATTTTGTGCTATCAACGCAGTTCGTCTACTCAAAGGTGACCCAGCCGAAGCTGGGGGCCATTCTGCTTCGAATCGGATATTGATCTGGGTCTTGGGCCCCGTCTGGCACGGATGCTAGACTGGGGCCTATAAAGACGTGAATGCAAGGAATGAGAAACTTAGATCAAATTGTGACGATTGTAATGAAAACAAAGCACGAGCGCTCGGTAAAAAATTAAAAAAAAAAACAAATCTTTTTACATGACAATAAATAGATACCGATCTTGGAAAAAATCGGTCATTGAAGTTGGGGTACTACGGCTTGTAAGAGACAATTAGTATGGAGAAATGGTAGGTTTTTGGTAAATCTGACAATAGGAATAAAAATAAATGGAAAAGTGGATAAATCAAACACTTAGTCTGAAGAAGTTCGTCCTTGAATAATGAACGAAATATTGCTACTAAACCCGTTGTTTGATTTATCCACTTTCCACTTATTTTTATTATATAATTGTGTGGAATTGTTTGCTAATAACAATTAGCATTTGTAACAATAAGGTTGGCTAAATTTTTAATTTATAAAACCTGAGATTTCTAAGAAATAAAAAATTGATTGGTTGTCTTAGTAAAATATTCACAATTGGGGAACCCAGTCGGCTGGGGCTGTAGAATACGCAGAGAGGTAAAAAAAAAAAAACCCGCCAACAAGTGTCCTGAATATGACACTAAACTACCTGATGGTGAGGCTCCATTCCTGGAGCATCGGGGAATCTGGTTACCCTTCATTGCTATTACTTCCAGGTCCACTCTGCCCGGGGCGGTAGTACCTGATAGGGTCCCCTCTGTTGATCAAATAGAAATATTTAATCATTTTACTTGAAACCATTTGTCTTGGTGCAAACAAATGATTAATGTCAAATTGAACTATTGCAATGTTTGAAACCATCTAACTGTGCAAACGAATGAATATTGAATAGAATTATTAGTATTGGATAGCAGTACTAGGGACCATTTAACGGCGCAAACAAATGAGTCCTAGCTCGTTTAAAAATGTTACCTATGAACTACTTGATTACAAATCCTATTTATAATTTATGTGTATCGACAGGATTTGGCATTGAATATCCCACAAGGATTGATATATGCCGTAAAATAAAACTAGCCAAGTACTCGTTAGGTTTATAGGTAGTTCTTAAAGCAGGAGATGAAAAATAGTTACGTGGCATTCATTATCATTTCAGATAAAAGTAAAGTTGGCGACCTTAGTCGAGGGTGACCCGAAGGCTCCCTTTTCAATAGCTACCACATCGAGGTGCAGGGGAGGACGCTACTCCATTCCCTGGATTGCTCCACTTGCCCTTGATCCTTACCTTATAATTCTGACTGTTAAGCAAGGCAGTATCAAGTACTTTTTTTTTAAATGACTCGACCTGGGATTGAACCCCGGTCTCCCGGACCATTGGCTAACACTCTACTCATTTGGCCAATGGCCCGGTTGTCACATCTGCGTGGAAAAAGTGTCAATGCTGCCATAGGCAGTGTATAACTACAGAGACATATGTATAGCTGCAAGCCCTGCTAATGTTTATAATACTCTGCTTCTCAATCGTATCCCGCCCGGAATCGAGAAAATTCATAGGAAAAAATCAAAACGGCTTTCGATGGAATCGCTCCAGAACCTTACAGATTCTAACAATCCGTCGGATCATTGAAGGAGTTCAGAGAGACATCACTACTGTTCGTTGATTTCCCTATGGTCTTCCCAAATAAACTGTCACCGCTATAATGATTTACAAAAACACGAAAGCGATGATTCACTCAGATTATGGAGACAGACTTCTTCAACATTGTCACGGGAGCTTTGTAAGGAAATATATTAGCACTGTATTTGTTTATACTATGCCAAGATTACGCTTTTGGAATATCCATAGATCTAATAAAAGAAAATGTTTTTACTTGAAAAGGCCAAGAAGCAGACGATGTCCCGCAGAAACTGACAGTCGTAGGCTATGCAGATGACCAAGTACTTCTCGCAAATATACCAGCCCAAGTAGGGCCCATACTGCATAGCCTAGAGCAAGCAGCAGAAGACATTGGCCTCTAGGTAAATGCTAATGAAACTGTATATATGCTTTAAATAGAAATGTAATACACGGCCAAAATTTTCAGATGCATAAAACGTTCATAATGTTCATACGCATAGGAATCCGAAAAACACGAAACACTTGGTTCAGGTACGAAACTTTTACCTTCTTTAAGTTTCGGTTTTTCGACACGAGGAGAGAGACACACAATTTTTCTATGCTGACTGTTCGTCCATCGTCAGTTTCAACTCACTGACCCAACCAACGCGCATGCACACCCCCACGGTCCACACTGCACTGGTCTTGCCCAGGTCCGAAAAATCAACTCGCTTCGTCTAAGTTCAAATCTCAACTCGCTGCTTTTATTCAAAATCACTAAGAATCCCAGCCCATCGCTTCCGGGTATGACGTCATTCACATCCCAATCATATTTTCTATCTGGGGTTTTTATTGGCATCTGTGATTGTTACATCCTCCCCGCGCGCGCGAGAACACCTGCACTCAATGTGTGCACCTAACTAACCCATGCACTAAGCCGAAAGGTTCTAAGCCTAACTAAACCGAAAGATAAGATATATATAAAACGAAAAATGATATTAAAAAAATCCTTCCGCAATTATATAACAGAAAGGAGCCATCTCTACTCTAAAAGGCAAGCTTCTGAAATAAGTAAACCATTTCACATACCTCGGCAGCAACATCTCATCAACCGAAAGTAATGTCAATATACGCCTAGCGAAGGCGTAGAATGATATTGAGAGGCAATCGATCATATGGAAATCTAATCTATCCGATAAAATAAAACGAGATTTCTTACAAGCTATACTTGTGTCCATACTGTTATATGAATGCACCACATGAACACCAACAAAACGCAGAAAAAGAATCCTTCCTCCTCTCTTGAACAAATCCTAGAAGTAGTACTGCACAAAATAGCAGCTGTACGGCCACCTACCTCCTATCTCATAAGCAGTTCTAGTAAGATGAAGTCATCCGGTGTCTATTTTGTGCAAACACAAATAGAGAAGCAAAGACAAATTTAAGTGACGTTATCTAATGGACTCCGGCACATGGACGTGCAAGTGTTGGCCGACCAGCAAAGAATTGTGGACACGGGATTTAACCTTAAAGACTTGCAGAAAACGATGGTTGGTAGGGATGGATGGTTAGTCAGAAAGGTCTGTGCTACTAGCGCTTCTTGATTAGGTGTCTTGGTTTGGTTTCTTTGTTTAATGGCATATCAACTCTTTTTAGGTTATCTAATGCCGAAGCCATTCTCCTAGAAGAACAGTAGTGGTACTATTTAACCCATAGCTGCGAGGATAAGGGGGTTCATACCTTTCCCAAGGGTATTTGCCCGAAAGGGAATGTAATAGCGCGACTGGAGTACGAACTCGCGTACTACGATTCCGCAGTCCATCGCTTTAACCATTACACAAACATACAATAAGCGCAATTCTCCAATATTTAGGCGTAGATTTAACCCAGACAGGTTAACATGCCATAAAATCATTTTGTTCCTGTCACGATCCGGTTATTTTCATCTTTTTTGCTTGATGTAGTCTCTCTCTCTCTCTCTCTATATATATATATATATATATATATATATATATATATATCTCAGTCTATCAGTTGGATTTATTTCAATAGTTTCTGAGATAAGAATGTTTTGAAAAGCTGAAAATTTCAGTGGCTGTTTCATTTGAAAGATGTTTTCAACATCTAGCGTAAAGTTTCTAATTGTTACTCCCAACTAGGATATTTAAGCAACGGAATTTTTTTATCTACACGGAAAAGATTAATATGTAGCATGTAAATACACTGATATTATGCGCAAAACGAAATAGACGCATCCAGGAATTTTCTCCATCATGGCGGGCGAACTGTTAAAGGAAATCCATTAATGTTCATTGAATGGTTCCGCATTAAACTCCATTCTCAGTCCCCACGGACTTCAACAAAAGAGAACCGCTCGGATTGCAATTGCACGCTTCATGGCACTGGATAAAAAGAATGAGTAATGGTGCACTGGGCGCGTCAACAGACTCCTTCTTTGCATCTAAATTTTTTACTGCCGCCTTTCGGGCTTTTTTATAATTTCTTTAATGAAAAGCGAATGACAAAACACGGTTCGTTGATTGGCTCTGAAAGTCATGTGATCATGAAAAGTAAAAACGAAGAAAAAGGTGGACAGGATTTTAAAATGGCTAAGAAATAAGCAGACAACATGGATCCATTAAAAAAAAAAAACAATTTGTGTTCTTTATTGTTAATATATGAATTAAAACTGAGAATCGGCAAGCGGGTAAGTTATAGGAGTATAAATGCCCACAAATGAACTTGTTTCTTTTGGCAAATACATGAATAACGATGCGAAGACAAAGAAAGGGTCAACGTCCGCTTTGCGTTAAATATGAGAAATCGTGCTCAATTCAAAAAAATGTGCTAGGCTTTCTCTGCATAGCCCAAGAAATCTAGCAGTAACTATCAGGCTAAGCGAAAGGATAGAGAAATGTATATGAAAAAAAAAAAAATAAAGGAGATAAAAAGGGGGTGGGAAGCTAACTTTTGTTACCTGAAAGAGAAGTGTGTATATATTTCGTAAAAGCAAAACAACCAGTTCCCACAAAGTAATTTATTTCAAGAGAAATAAACTTTGCAAAATCCGACTTTGCATATTTCCCCTATGTTTGTCGAAAACATAGAATAAGGTAACAAAAATAACATAGATTTAAGTAACGATAACAAAAAAAGTAGAGTATAAAGAAATACGACTGACTTGCTTGAAGCCATACCGTCAACCACCTACTGTAAGTTTAACTTTTGTTAACGATGAAATACCTTTCTTTGGTCTTTTATGTCAAAGTTCATTTAAAAGCCAATTTTTAGGGTTTATTATTCTCGGCGTCTCCTTGTGTAGAATCAACCTGGACAACCGTGTTCTTGTTGAAAACTAAGTTTACTAATTCTTTGAGTGAACTTCGGGTAGATTACCGCTTCCTCCTCTTTGATGAATCTTGTTTCAACTCTAATTTTCTTCTGTTGAGCCTATGTAGGCTTTAACCATATCTTCTGACCAGTGCTATCAGTTTCCTTTGGTAAAAAGTCCAATTATACGGCCAACAGACCTTAGACTCTGCTTTCTTTTGAAGGGGACAGCATACAAAAATCCCAAATAGCCTGCAGTAGGATTGTTTCCACAAGTAACAATAAAAACTCGATAAGGAAAAGAGACTTGGTCTATAGCGACTAAAAAGGCTTATTTTGCTCAAGAAAAAACTACCTAAAGTCGAAGGCGACGAAACAAGTGCTCGCAGTGCAAAAAAAAGAGCCAGACAGAGGCTTCTGCTTGTGCTGAAAAAAGGGGGACCCTTGAGGGTCTCACTTAAATAACAGTAAGGGCGGGGGCTAATGACGCAACTTCAAAACAGCCAATCAGATTCGAGCAGATATTAACTCCCGAATTTATAGCTTTCAACATAAAATCTGAGTTTTAATATTTTGTTTCTTGAATTAAAATCCTCAGCTGTTTTCCATTATTCAAAACCTTTTTTTTTTTTTTTTTTTTTTTTTTCAGATTAAGAGAACATTCAGTCTATAGTGAAGTATTGAATTAATCAACGGCATTTATTTATTTTAACTCTGTTCAAATTTTAGGAATGCTATCAAACTTTATACCCGACAAGCTATGGATTGAATAGCCCTACTGTCCTTCTACAAGGTTTTAAATAAACCACGAAGAAATCAAAACCTCACAATTAATCTATCTTGGTTTCCATGCTGTTATGGTTAGTGGGTTAGCAGACCCTTGATAGTAAGTTCGATTCTCTCTAGGTGCCCTGTAATTTTGGACTTGTGCTAAGCTAAGCTTTGTAAATGACAAGTCCAGATGAACTGGATGCTGAATAATAGACCACATATCATGATAGCTGATATTTCTTGAGTAAATATAACAGTATGATATGGACAAATTATAGTGTCCAAAATGTTTGTAATTTAGGTGATATAATTTCCCCTTTTTCTAATGAATGTTCATCTGATTATAGAATTTAAACTGTGACAAGTTATTAGATTCATTGCAAAAGATAAAATGAACACCCATAAGTATCGACACCTAACGATTTTTCTTTTAAATTGAAGATACTAAGATTCTATTTCTAATCGAACATTATATAATCGAAAACTTAATTTTATATATGTAGCGTTACGAGTGACCAATGTTCTTGTGATTGTCGCAAACATCGCATGTGCAGATGAATTACTTCATAAATAAATTTTCATAAATCTCAAAAGAAACTAATGATTTTTACAAATGTCCTTTTGATTAGTCATTATTTTGCTTTTCAGTTGGTTATCCTCTCGGGGGATTCATGTACTCGTACCTCGGAAAATTTGCTCCATTCTTATTTATATTTACTTTAACACTTGTGGATACAAGTAAGTATCTTCATTTACATTGGCTACCGTTTTAAGTTTTTCTTCTTCGAAAGGGACGTTTTAAGTAGCCTTTTACAAATTACACCATTTTAATATCTGGCATGTAATGCTCAATAACTATAAAACATTTTATCTTCTAATTCAGATAATATATCAAATTCATTGATTAAAATACAATTTGACAGTTAAATGAATACAAATATATTTAAACAACTTTGAGATATTTGAAGTTTGATATGGTAAACGTAACATCTACGCAAAAATTTTTTTTCATCCCAAAATTCGTTTCGTAGATTTACCATTAATTTTCTTCCTTAAATGCTGTGTGTGTGCCTCGGAAAAAAAATTAACTTTTTTTCTCATGCATTTTTTGCAAATATCTAAAGGTTAGAAAATGACAAATGTTAAGTGAACTTTATGAAAAACAATCTAATAACTTTTTAAACTTATTTGTGTGTATTAAACATTTTTATTGAATTTTTTCTTTAAAATTTCAAAGTTTTGCAGATGTTTTTCCTACGTTCGACTGCCGATGAAATCGTAAGCTATTTAGCAAATTACAAATGCTCGTCATCGTATTTTTTGTGTACTTTTATCTTTTTGCTTTTTGTTTTTAATTTTTGTTTCCTCAAAACTTAATTCGATTATTCCATACACAATGAAGACATTTGAATTTAATAATTTTTTAAATCCATGGCCATGAGAATCGATGTATTATTAAAGTGACTTTTCTGAGTCACATATTTGAATAATCTTCCTTTTCCCCAATAAAACATGTAGCGCACTAGGCAGATCTTATGCCCCCGCCAACACTAAATTAACAGGAGCCCTGTTTTAAAGGGGAAAATAACAAAAAAATTCGCAAATATAAGTAAACAAACTTTCTATATACTAGGAAAATATTTTGGTGGGTAATTTCAAACAGTATGTAATAGTTTTCTAGTTATAATGCTGATTCAAAAAGAAAATACAGACGACAGTTCTAGAATTCAAATTTTGTATAAGTGGAATAGAAGAAAAGATTGAAAGGATAGTGTTGCAAATATATTGTGATTTACAGGAACTTATGAGAGTGTCCGGTAAACAAAGTTCATTGAGTTTCTGGTAGTTTTTGAGGTTTCGTTGAATTTTTGGTAGTGTTGTTTTTTTTGTTTTGTCTCTTCTGGTTTCTTTCAATTTTAGTAGAATTTTCTGTTAAGTGGACCTTCAATTGAATTCTTGGGTTTTTTGTTCAGTTGAATTTAAGTGAATTCTCAGTTTCGTAGACTTTTAGTTGAATTTCTCGAATAGTTCCCTACCAATTTTCTTACTTTTGACGGTTAAAAGAGTGAATGACAGTTACCTATCGGCTGGCTATCTTTTTTACTGCTTCAAAGGCTAGCATCCAAGCACGCACACTGAAGAGATGTGTGTGGAGGCAGCCAATGGCTATCTAGGCTCACTTCTCTACTCTTAAAGCGCCAAAGCTCCCGTAAATCCGCCACATCACAGCCGGTTCCATTCTTTTTGTTTGAAATCAATTTTTATACTTTCGATTATATTATTGAGTTACCGAAAGCTAACGGGTTGTTAACATAAGCTAAGAAAATCTCTCAACGTCCTCCCTATTTGTTTTTACTAAAACTCAGAAGTGTGTGTGTGTGTGTGTGTGTGTATATATATATATATATATATATATATATATATATATGTGTGTATATATGTATATATATATACACATTATATATATATATGTATATATATATATATATATGTATATATATATATATGTGTGTGTATATATATATATGTATATATATATACACATTATATATATATATATATATATATGTATGTATATATGCACACTCCCATTCGACTTTTAAAAATGTATTTCATCCCTACGACTTAATGCTGTCTCTTCCCTTATGAACGTTTTGGGAGACGAGTTTGCTTAATCGGCTGGCATAACACGTACCAGAGCTGACTCGCAAATATGAATTTAAAAATTGAGTGCAACTTGGGTCTTTATTTCACATGTTTTTTGAAGTAAACACCCATCGTTTACGAACACAAAATAAAGCGCTGATCTTTTGAAGAGAAAAAGAAAGTTCCTCTTCAAGGCAATTCAGTAAAAAGTGCATAAATCGCTTCATTCGTCCGTGAGGCTTTTCTCGTTGTACGAGAATTTGAAAGTTCCAACTTTTTTTCACTTGCATATTTTATTCCGTTGTAATATTACAACGAAGGCACAAGGCTTTGAGGTAATTTACGAAGCTCTTTGCTTCGATGTAGCACAAGGCCAAATGAATGGGGCACCCAATGAGACTCTAACTCACTCGTGTAGGTTTGCTAGTCTAACTTGCTAACCATTACACCACCAGAGGTGCCCTTTTTTTCACTTGCATATTCTTTAATCCAATATTTCTTTTGCTTCGTCTGTCGTTTAAACTTTTCTCGTCTTTGTTTACGTCGTTGGATTATACGCTTTTGTTTACAGGATGACTCTTTCGACAATAATTGGGTGGTGAGGACACAATTAGTTGCAATAACCATCCCGACATCTAACGGTATGTTCGGTAAGATGTCAATTCTATCAGTCCTTTAGATACATTCCATACATACACACTCCGGGAGGCCGAGGTCTTATGGTCCGTTGGTACAAAAAAAATGCCATTTTTATATTGTTGGCACATTTTTAAGGGTAACCCGTGAAGAAATATTTTGTCCATGAGGTACAATGCCCAAAACTTTGTCAAAAGATTGTCACAACCAAAATAATCAGAAGGGTAAATAAGCCGTATCTTATTTTGAGTTGCGCACACATTCGTTCACATACACGCATGCGCACACACAACTTCTTGTAATGCATTTTTGTCTTCATCTTCTTTTCTCTGGTTTTCCTCGCCTGTTTTCTTGGGTCTTTTTATATTTTTTTTTAATCTGTCATCTTTGTCTTAATTTCTTTTTGATGTTCTTTTTTTCCTTATTCTTAGTTTTTTGTTTGTTTGTTTTTTGTTTGTTTGGGGTTTTTTTTTTGTTTTTTGTTTTTTTTGTTGTTTTTGTAGCAATGGGTTTTGTTTTAATCTTTTCTTTTTCGTTTTCAATTCAATGTATTTTCGTCTCTTTCATATTTGTTTTGCTTAATTTTTCTAGACATCGTCGTCTTTGGAGGTAGAGAAAATATTTAAAGTCCTCACTTACTGAGGACCAGTATCTCTACGATATACCAACACTGAATAAACGGAAGAAAAGATAAGATACGCTCACTTACACGTACAGAAACATTTAATATGTACATACAAGAAGAATTGAAAAGAATCCCAAAATGTGGCCCAACAGATTGTGGTCCTATGAATGTGTTGCACAGCGGGCCACTTATACTTTGGTCAGTCTCCAATGAGCCTGTTCGTTCAGACTTAACGTGCCTACGTCTTGTTGATAAATTCGTAGGAAAGTCAGTCGAAGAAGAGCTGGCTCGAACTCTGGCTGGGTTTGTTGATCAAATTCACCAATGCTGTTAACTATCACAAGAATTCAGAAATACTTATTAACAGGTGTAAATAAAATAAAACCGTTGTTTTTAATACAATGATTCTGTTTCAAAATTGGAAACTCCCGAACTGGGGAGTCTTTAGCTGAGGGTAACAAGTTGACTGACGATAATGTGTATGGCTAATTAGCCTCAAGTCATTCCTCTTAGAGGAAGTTTCGAAGGAAATTCTGGTTGAATGGTCAAGTTCAGGAATTTGGGTAGCGAAGCCGATGGCAAGGGCTTTATGATGGAATCAACCTCCAATCAGTCACTTCTATTTTCGGTGCCTTCTTTCATGGGTGTCCAAATCCCCGACAGCGCGATTCCGATTGGTCAGCTAGTAAAAGCCCTGGACTAATGGCCTCGAATCGTAATCAACGGGGTTGCACCTTTCGAGGAGGGATCAAAAGCTTCGCCCCCCTTTTTTTTCTTCGATGAGCCAATAAATAGTACTCTATTATTGTATCATAGCCTTGTATCACACCTTGTCCTGGCATAACCCTAACCTTTCAAACGAATTATTTCCGTGCAACCCAAAATTAAAACAATGATCATTTCAAAATTGTTTTAATAATTCAGAGTAAACGACCCAGAATTTGTTAGCCCAGTCGGCTGGAGCAATTGAATACATGGACTGCATCTCTGCAAAGAGGTATAACCCGCCCCCAACAAGTGTCTAGTTATGACATTAAACTATGTAATGATGAGGTTCCAGTAATGCTGAAGCTTTGGGAATGCGAAGTACTCCTTCATTGCCATCGGTCCCAGGTCCACTCTGGCCCGGAGTGGGAGCACTTGGTAGGGTCCGATCTACGGGTCAAATAGAATTAAACTGCGTACTTATGCTAAACTGAATTGTTTGAAATAGAACAGTTTTGACATTTAACTGTCAACAAAATCTATACTTATACCAAACTGAATTGGTTGAATTAGAGCTGTTTAACTAAACTGAATAGTTTGAAATAGAAATGCTTTTGACAATTAAACTGTACTTATGCTAAACTGAATTGTTTGAAATAGAACTGTTCATTTGTATAAAAAATGGATTTGGCATTAAATAACGAAGGTTGATATGCCATAAAACCCAAACAACTAACTATCCAAACATTTTTTCTTTTTTTTTTTTTCCCCCAGTTACAAGTTCCTCAAGAAAGTATGTGGGAATTAATACGCGATCCTTATATTTTGATAACATGTGGTGAGTAAATTTCAAGAAATTTGTTGTGTGTGTTTTCTAAACTTCGATTTGAAGGATCGTTTCAATCAAGCAAATGATTGTGTCAGTTACAGATAATATTTTATGTACTTCGCTAAATCCTCGCTATAATTGGTGTGACACGATGAACCTTTAAGGTATATGACAAGACGAGGAAGGAGGAAGCAATTCACGCACCAGTCTGGTCGGCTTGTTGGTCAACGTGCGTTTGAACGAAATGGCCTCACAGCCTTGAATCAGAGTAAGGCTACCTACCTGAGGGAATGGAAACAGGAGCTAATGAAGTATTTCATAAGTGAGGTAGAATGAGACAGAAAATACTGGAGGGTTCGACATATAAAAGCCGGTTCCATTTCCAAGCGAGGAAGAAGACTGCTGGAGCCACTTGTGCCAACGAAAAGTCCCGAGAAGAGTTCATTGGCAATGACCAAGAGACGTGGAAGATAATCAGCGGTCCCAGACATAGTGGCAAGCTAGTTTGCAACGCACGCTAAAGGTGGGGAGAAGTCATTTAAAGGTCCCAAAGTGACACACACACGCACACACACACACACTTCTGTGAGCAAGTCCAGTCCTTCGAAAACTTTTTTCTTTTTTCCCCCCCTTTATCCTTGTAACACCGCCAACTCCAGAGCAACGTGCATTGAGGTCTGTATCTTCATAATGCAACAACTTTGGTTCTGACATTGGGTATTTTTTAAAAAAATGATAAAAAATAAAATTAATGCAAAAGGGAGTTTCCTCAAAGGTCTCTGACAGGAAGCGAAAACTGCGCATGCCTGATAAGATAGGCTTCCTGGCACAAAAGAAACTTTCATAGAAGAATTTATCACCTAAACTTGGATGGACCTTTTTCTCTCGGATGCTAGAAAGGAGCGCACGTGCTGGCTAGGTTCCGGGGCCTAACAACGCGCTGCGTCTCCTGCAGGTAGAAGCGAAACGTACGACGGACCCTCAATTTTTAATTAGCAAAAGATAATTCCCTTGTTCTTCAAACGCTTTGACTGTGGAGCTCAACTACTTCTACTAGTTCAGGAAATTTTAGGTAGTGGTTGTCAAATAGTTGGGTTCTAATGGGATGATTCAGAGTTTCGTATCTGACTCCTTTTTCTTCTTACCATATTAACTTGTCTTTTATCTGTGATCCTATTTACCAACCCCTCCGCTCGGGCAGGATATGACACAAGGTCAATTTTTAAGCGGAGTTTAACAGGTTTTAATTCACTTTTCCTTCTAGACTAGTTGCCTCACCAAGGCTGAAGAACCGAGTCTGTCCTACTATTTACCCATAGCTGGAGGGAGAATAATTGGATTCATACCTTTCCCAAGGGTATTAGTGCTATATGAAAGGAAATCAGCCTCGTCCAGGATTTGAACTCGTGTCGCCGTGTCCATTTTCCTACGACGATAACAATTACACTACACTGTGATAAGCTTCAAGGGAATTGAGAACGGAAGGAAAGAGACAAGGATGCTTTTATACGCCAAAACTTTATTTTATGGTTCACGACTGCGGCGTAGAACGTTTTTCTGCCCCGCTAGAAGTAGTCGCGTTTCTCTGACATGGTGTTGAAATATATGTCTTTTACGGTGTCAGAAGTTTGAAGTTCATGTGTCCAGTAAAGTGTTTAGTAGAGGCGACTTGGCGAACACGTGAGCTGCCTTGCCAGAAGCCGAGAGAAACGGGTCCTTCCAGTCGAAGGGGCCACTGCAACTGAAAATTTCTCCTTGGTCCCATGAAGCCCATCCTTTCAGGCATGCACGGATTTCACTTGTCAGAGGCTTCCTGGTGACTGCTACTATTGAATTTATTTTTAATACCCACAAACATTCCTCAACATATATAAAAAAATAATAAAATTTGAATGTAAAGGTGTCTTTTTCCTTCCGTCCTTAATTCCCTTTCAGCTTCGATAGACAAAAAGATAAGTGAATGAAAGAAAAGGAGTCGGTTTACGAACCTCAGAATTTCCCAAAGATACCAACAATTCACCACCTACGCAAAATCTTTCATATGCCCCATAATCTCAAACCTCCAGAACCCGAGTGGTGGTTATTTATTCTGCAACCAAAAAAACTGATTTCAAAACAGCTGGACAACGCTTTGAAAAGAATAATGATCTTATGTCGCATTCACCGTCTGGCTGTGGTTTGAGTAAATACATACTTAAAAATTCATATCAAATTTCGGCTGAAAATCTCTATATCATTTCTAAATCGTTATCGTGATTACAGGTTGTTATTTTATGAATTTTTTAATATATTTTAGATTGCCCATATAATACCACGTATTATTTAAAAAAGAAACTCATTTCTGCATAAGTTTGTATAATTAACAACTGAATGAATCTCTGATCTTTTCAAAGGGGCGATAATGTTTACTACAATGGCGATGTCTAGCCTTGAGCCAACGATACCATTATGGATCATGCAGACAATGCAAGTTGAAAAATGGCAAGTTGGTAAGTCACATTTTTTCCATTCTGAAGCAAACAAGTCTGTGATTAAATAGCTGAACAAATCGATACTGTCAGCATTGATAATTTTTAAACATGTGAAATCTAGATTCAATCTCTACAAATACATTCGGTCTAAATGTTCTTGATCTGGAAAGTTTCTTTGCGTATGTGCGCATGCGCGATATAATTACTGGTCGCTTTTAGCTACAGAAATTTGCAAATTTTTCAGTGTAAAAGCCAGATCGTATATTTTACAAATGTTAGCAGATCGTAATCAATTTCCTGTGGAAATTGAAGCCAAGACTCTTTAGTGGCGTAAAACAACTGTCGTGTCGTAATCACTTGCATAACACAAAAATAATTTCTTAATCCAACGTTCAAAATTTGAACTTTAAACGATGGTGTTGGCTGCTACGAAACTATCATATTGGGTGAGTGAGTGAGTGAAGTGAATCTTCAAAATTCGATTACAGCAGATGTTATATCTGTCGACTGCTATCGAGATTAAAGACTCGAAACAAGCATTGCATAACTGCTACAGCGTATATGTTAACTTCTTTCAAGTTAAAAATTAGATCAAGGCTTCTCAAAGTGGCCCATATTGACTGCTTAAGATGAATAAAAAAAACTGACAGAATCAGGGGTCTGAATGTAATAGTTTGTATTTATGACTCGAAACAAAACAAAAATCACTGGATCATGATGACAAACTAACAAATAATGTACACCTAATTGGATGTGATAGCCACTAATGATGTGGCGTTCACATACGAATCATTTAAATGAACGAATGATCTGGCTCAGACCGAAAAGATTCGGCTCTTTTCGGTGTTGTAAACGATACATCATATTTTCATGAAAGAAAACGCGTTAAAATCTGGGTTTAGCCATGTGTATTATTAAGCAAACAGAAGCGCTTTGAACAGTAAGCCGCAAATTACGTTCTCAGTCCTGCTCGCTGGGGCTATAGAATACACCTATTGCATGTCTGCAGAGAAATGACTGACACACACGCACAGTATCCTGGATATGACAGTAAACTGCATTTGATGGCGAGGTTCTAGTCCTAGAGCTTTGGGAAATGTGGAGTATTCCTTTACTGCCATTACTCCCAGGTCCACTCTTGTCGTACCTGTGATGGTCTCATCTCTGGGTCAAATAGACCATTTAACTTTAATTTGACCATTTAACTATGCGCAAAGAAATCACTGATGTTGAATTTTTAATGTTAGATAGCAATACTTGCAACTATTCAACTGTGTACGAACGAATGAGTAATGTTGAGTAGAATTTCCAGGGTTGAATAGCAATAATCGAAACCGTTTAACTGTGCGTCAAAATTTTATAATTGGTATTACATGGCAAAACTTGGAATCATTTGACTCAGTGCAAATGAATTAAGTGTTGGATAGAATTATTAGTGTTAAAAATTCTTGAAACCATTTATGTGCCAACAAATTAGCTCTAACTTTTTAAAAATGGAATTACCTATAAATATTCCCTTAGAAATATGTATGACCATTTTACTGTGTGCAAACTATTGACTGATGTTAAATGAAATTGTTAGTGTTACATAGCAATACTTGAAACCATTTTACTGTGTGCAAATAAATGAGCTGGGGCTCGTTTAAAAAATGTTATGCATAAAGTATGCGTTTACAAATCGCATACAAACATGCAGATTATGATTCTAACAAATAACATTGAAGAGAATTATCTGTTAGATAGCAATACTTGAAGCCATTTAACAGTGTGCAAATAAATGAGCTTTATCTCGTTTAAAAATGTTACCTTTTAAAACTATTTACAAATTGTATTATAAATATATGCAGTGTTCCCTACAAAGAGGTAAAACCTACTCGCATCACAAAAAGTGTCTTGGGGATGAGTCTAAATCGCATCTGATGGTGAGCCTCTAGTTCCGGGGGGTGTAGAGAGCCCTTTAATTGCCCTTGTTAATTGTTTAATACCTGTTGGGATCCCATTTATGGGTTAAATTGATATGTTTGAAATTTTTTATTCTAAATGTAGAATGAATTCAATTCCCTAACCTATAGGCATAAAGATGTAGCACCCACAGATCTATTTCCTTTTGTGAATCAATGCCCCCACCAAGCGATTCGGCTATAACCGACCAATCGCCAGGCAGAGCGCATTGATTCCTTCTTCCTCTCTAGAACTTTTTTTCTTTCTCCAAGTCCTTTTTGGTAGTCAGCAGACACACTTAGAGAGCCCCTAGCCAGCAGCCAAGACGGACCTCTCTCTCGCATTCACTGCTACGGATTCCACTTGGAACCCATTCGCTGAAGAACACGCTGCTACTAGCTTCACACGCACTTCCTACAAACTCAAGGACCAACATACTAACCGGCGACACCAAAATGGACACTTTCTCACTTTTACTCTTTTACACCTGCTACTAAAATATAAACCTTTCGTTGTTTTCAAAAGAAGTTTTGTTATTCATTTGTGTTGTCAAATAATTTAGTGTTATAGAAACTAAACATTTCAAAATGCTAAAAAATAATTCTAGTTTGGTTGACACGTCACTAAAATCACTCAATTAAGTATTAGTGTTAAGAAATGCAAAGCATGTGTACAGCTATGTACGACGTAATACTTTGCATACATTTCTTCACATTCCTGAAAAGACAAATTCCTAATGAGAACTAGATTGTGGCTTACTTTTACTTTCAGCCTAGTCGGCAGGGTCTGTAGAAACACTGACTACATCTCTGCAATAGGGTAAGCCTCACCCCCAACGAGTGTCCTGTATATTACATTAAACTATCTGATGGTGAGGTTCCAGTAATGCTGGAGCTTTGGAAAATACAGGGTACCCCCTTCATTGGTATCGCTCCCAGTTCCACTCTGGCCCGGAAGGGTAGCATCTGATAGGATCCTATCTATAGGTCTAATAGAACTGTTTGACATTTAAACTAACAACAAACAAATGAGTTTGGTTAAATTGAATTGTTAGAAAGACAACTGTTCATCATTTAACTGTGCGTAAACAAATGACTGTTTGATTGAATTGTTTATGATACATAGCAATACTTGGAAACACTTAACAAATGACTAATCTTGACTAGAACAATTAGTGTTAATAGCAATACTTGTAACCATTTCGCTGTATGCGAACAACTAATTCATATTGAATATAAATATTCGTGTTAACAATACTTGAAACCATTTAACTATGTGCAAAAGAAATGAGCTCAGGCCTGTTTAAAGATGTATCTACAAAATGTTTACAAATTATGTATCTAATATATACGTAAAAAGAGGATTTGGCATAAAATAACCAACTATGGTTAATAGGCTAGGTTTTATGGCATATCTTTTACTCAGTCTGTCGCACCAGTCAGCTTACGTAACCAGCGGTGAGTAAGTAGTCACCCATCTAAGTGCTCACCCGGATTATCGATAGGTTAATTTTGGTTGGTAAGGAGACGGTTCTTTTAGCACGACTAATCGTTATAAGAATTGTTTATTGGATTTCCCTGCAGAATAAAAGTTAATGTCTTATGAACTATATGACTATTTATAGTTCACATAATCTTAATAGCCAAACTGCCACGTTTACTTCAACAAACTTTAATGCATTTTACTAATTTTGAGGCCAATCAAAAGTCATCAATAGGAATTTTACGTGAATATTCACAGTGATTTATTGTGGAGGGAACAATTTACTAATTTTCCATTTTCATCAACTTTCGTAAGATGGATTTTTTTTTCTTTAGTAATTTACTAAGCTTTTTGCTAAGATATGGGTCAAGGCCGTATGAATGAGACTCGAACTCACTCGGGAAGATTTACAAGTCTAGCTTGCTAACCATATTATGGTTAGCAAGCTAGACATCCGAAGTGCCCCGAACATTTTCTTTTTTGATCTATATATCTGATAGAATAAGGTTGGTTGGTTTTATGGCATATCAACCTTTTGTAGATTATTTAATGCCAAACCCATTTTATACAAATAATCAGTTCTATTTGAAACAATTCAGTTTAGTATGAGTACATAGTTTAATTGTCAAAAACCTTTCTATTTCAAGCTATCCAGTTTAGTCAAAAAGGTCTAATTCCCACAATTCAGTTTAGTATAAGTATAGTTATTGTCCACACAGTTAAATATCAAAACAGTTCTCTCGAATAATTCAATTTCGCGTAATACAGTGTTAATGTCAAAGAGTTCTATTTCAGACAATTCCGTTTAGCATAAGTATGCAATTTACAAGTCGAAATAGCCTAAATACGTAGATTAGTTCAATTTAACCCATAGATAGGGCCCTATCACATGCTCCCACTCCAGGCCAGAGTGAACCAGGAAGCGATGGCAATGAATGGGTGCTCCGCATTCCCCAAAGCTTCAGCATCACTGGAACCTCACCATCAGACTGTTTAGTGTCATATCCAAGACACTTTTTGAGTGGGGCGGATCTTACCCCTCTGCAGAGAAGCAGTCGGTGTATTCTACAGCCCCAGCCGACTGGGTAATCTGGTAAATAGTCACATTTACAGCTTGAGTGATTCTTATGTCTTCGTCTACCATAATTGTATTTTTTCCTTTGGTTTGTATTGGGTTTTATGGAATATCAACCATTGTAGGTTATTTAATGCCAAATCCTGTCTATACATACGTGGTGCCTTCAATAAGTTTCCAGACTTTTTGTACAGGCTTTTAAAATTGTCGTAGACTCTTGAAAATTCAGAATGTTATTGCTTTACATCTTATGAGATGACTGACCAATTTTTCTGATTTCAGGTTCAAATGAACAGCTACAGTAGCAATTAGAATACACCCTACTAAAGCCTGATTGTCACAGCTGGTGAATTTTAAAAATGCAATCTGTACGTGAGGACACTTTAGAAGAACGATATGCAATAAAATTGTTTTAAACTTGGAAAAAAGCCACAGAAATGTATGGAATGCTTCAGACTGCTTTTGGAGCATCTTGCATGAATTGAGCATGTGATTTTGAGTGGCATAAGAGATTCAAGGAAGGCAGGGAGTCTGAGGCATGATGAGAGGTGTGGGAGGAGTAAGGAAGTCAGAACACCAGAGTCGATTGGTCAAAGGGTTAGGATTGGGTTTACTATGTTGAGGTTTTAAATAGATTCCTAGGGAAGAGGCCAACACTCTTCAAATGGGGTCAGTGGCATTTCCACGAGGACAATGCACCAGTCCACAACTCCATCGTTGTCACAGACTATTTGTGCAAGACAGTTCCTCATCCTCCCTATAGTCGAGACCTTGCTCCCAGTGACTTTTGGTTATTCCCTAGGCTCAGAGGCCGTCGTTATGAGACACTTGAGGAGATGAAAGAGGCTGTGACGAAGGCCATTGACACGCTTACACAAGAGGACTTTGATGTGGCCTTCCAGAAGTTGTTGGAACGGTACAAGTGAAGGGGACTAGTTTCATGTATGAACTATCAATAAAAGTGTCCGTACGAAAAAAGTCTGGAAACTTATTTAATGATCCTCGTATATATCAAATATGTATATGATTTGTAAACATTTTGTGGATAACATGTTTAAAAAGAAGCTGAGCTCATTTGTTGTTTTTTTTTTGCACACAGTTAAGATTCATGTATTTAACATCAGTCATTTGTTTGCACACAAAGTTCATATGAATTTTTATTTTTAAATGAGTTAGAACTAATTTGTTTCCATATTTGTATTGCTGTTGTTTCTACAGAGTTACATGGTTTCAATCAAACATTAGTAATTCTATTCGATATCAAATTGCTGACGGTGAAGTGGTTACAAGTATTATTATTTAGTACTACTAATTCTATTGAACCCAATCGTTCATTTGTATATAGAAATACTTGGAACCATTTAACAATGTAATACGAATAATTCAATTTAGGCACACAGTTTTACGTATTGCTATTTAATACGAATAATTTTAGCCAACATTATTCATTTGTTTGCACACAGTTAAATGGTTCCAGTATCGCTATGTATCACTAACTATTCAATTTAGCATTAGTCATTTGTTTGCGAAAAGTTGAAATGTCAAATAGGTCTATTTGATCCATAGATAGCAACCTATCAGGTGAATCCACTCCTGTCAGTTAGCCTGAGAACAATGGCAAAGAAGGGGTACTCCATATTCTCCCACCAAAACTCCTGCAGTGGAGCCTCCCTATCAGATGATTTCGTGTCATACCCGGGGTATTCGTTGAGTTGGTTAGTTGGGTTTTATGGCATATTAACCTTTTTATAGGTTATTTAACGCCAAATCAATTTTCATACAAATGGTCAGTTCTATTTCAAACAATTCAGTTTAGCATGAGTACAGTTTGTCAAAAAACATTTCTATTTCAAGCTATTCAGTTTATTTAAACAGTTCTAAATCAGTCAATTCAGTTTAGTACAAGTATAGATTTTGTTTACACACTGTTAAATATCAAAACAGTTTTTATGAAACAATTCAGTTTAGCATTAGTACACAGTTTATATGTGTAAGTACAGTTTAACTGTCAAAACATTTCTATTTCAAGTTATTCAGTTTAGTCAAAAAATTCTAATTCAAACAATTCAGTTTAGCATAAGTGCGCAGTTTAGTTCTATTTAACCCATAGATAGGGCCCTATCAGGTGCTACCATTTCGCAATAGCAATGAAGGGGTGATGTGCATTCCCCAAAGCCCCAGCATCACTGGAACCTCACCATCAAACTGTACTGTTTAGTGTCATATCTAGGACACTCATGGGGGAACCCCCGCTGCAGATGTGCAGTCGGTGTATTTTACAGCCCTAGCCGACTGGGCAAGATATTCGTTGGGGAGACGCAGTTAGTGTGTTTCCTATCTGGGTGGAATTATAATTTTCTTTTTCTCTTTCAGGTCTTGTCTTTCTGCCAGACAGTATTGGTTATCTGCTCGGCACAAACTGTTTTGGTGTGGCAGCCAGAAACGTCGGACGGTAATGATATTTCTTGAAATTTTTATTTGACATTTTCTTTTCGGATAAGTATTACCATGCAATTGTCCAAAAAAGTTGTTTGTGTGAACGTTTCGTACAACTGTATTGTTGCGCCACCTGGACTCAAATGAAACGCTTGTAGAAAAAGCTAGATTGAAACTACCCAATGCTACGTGCTGCTTTAAACAAACCCTAGAAGCTGCACCCCCACAAAACAGCTGCTGTACGACCACTGGCCTCCAATCTCCCAAACTATCCAAGTAAGACGAGCAAAAATAAGGATGAACTCTTAAGCGACGTTCTCTTTGGCACGTTCATGAATAATTGTGCAGAGTCGACCAGCAAAAACTCCCTCTTTTCTAAAGGGAATGGTTTCATATCAGGGCGCGAATGGTGAATGTGGAGCATTAAAATCAAATGATTTTGAAAATCTGACCAGCAGCGAGTTGAGTGGGAAATTGACCATAAAATATCAGCAATTAAATTGGACATGAAAAGAAAAAATGTTCCGACTTGAAAAAGTGATTGGTACCGAATTGTCAGATTTGAAAAGTTATGCTCGGGTTTAAAGAGCAACTAACATCAGCTAAAGATCCAAGAAAATAATGTCTTCATGGATGGTCAAAGTAGGAGCTTCTTTCGCTCGAAAAAAAAAAATCGGCCTTTTTAGTGATCTACTTTGAAGTGGCTTCTGCTAAGTGGAGGCGGATATTGTCAGAAAACATTTATTCTTTGATCCCTTCAGTCTGGATATATCAGAGTCGGCCGGTTTAGTATAAGAAAAAGACGCTCCGCACCGCCATCGCTAAAATCAACGACTACCGAAAAACACTTGCAAATGGAATATTTTCCTTTCCTACTATATAAGAAATAGACGAGAAACTTTCTGTTACTCAACAGATTTGATCTTTCCTTTCGAAATTGTTCTGATTCAAACTCGTAAAAGACGGAAGAGATACAAGTTTCCTCACCATCCCAGCAAGACGAGCAAAAATAAGGACGAACTTTTAAGCGACGTTCTCTTTGGCACGTTCAGGAATAATAGTCCAGAACCCAGTTTTGGTTACTCTAACCCATTCGTTAGGAGACACTACTTATTTTCAGACAGGATTGGCTTAGGGTCATTAATTTTTGTCTAGAGAACCTACCAGGAGCCATAAACAAGAGATGGATGACGAGTCAAAGGACTCTTTGCTATCAACACAACTCTGTGGAGATGCCCGTGGTGTAATGGTTATCGTCGTAGGAAATGGACACGGCGACAGGAGTTCAAATCCTGGACCTGACTGATTGCATTTCACATAGCACTAATACCCTTGGAAAAGGTATGAATCCAATTATTCTCCCTCCAGTTATGGGTAAATAGTAGGACAGACTGGGTTCTTCAGCCTTGGTGAGGCAACTAGTCTAGGAGAAGGAAAACTCTGAACTGAAACCTGTTAAACTCCGCTTAAAAATTGACCTAGTGTCATATCCTGCCCGAGCGGAGGGGTTGGTAACTAGGATCAACACAACTGTGTGTGTATTATATTCTATAATTGTATTATTTTTCCAGTCACAATTTGTAAATTAAAAAAAAATTATTAGACAAACTTTATCAATAAAATGTCGTTTGTGGGCCAATCCTCTTTAGTCCGAATTTTCCTGATTATCCGGTAGGTGAAACCGAGGTAGATTACTTCCGTTTCTTTTGATATTTGCGTGAGTGTGTGTGAAATACACTCAAAATCATAAAATCTAAATGAATTTTAATAAGACCTTTTGACATTTATTCATACTGCGTGTTAAAAAAGTGCAAATATTTTTACGGAAGTACAACACCGCCTTAATTTTCTGACACATAAATACAAATCTATTGTAATTCAAATATTAATGTTCAATCCCTTGAGACTTGAAAATAATAAATCATTCTGATGTCAAGAACATTATTTTTTATTCTAATTCTTATTTCTAATTATAAACTTTTCTTTCTCTGTAAAATAAGAATTTTACACTTTCAAAAATCCATTTTTTTTTCCTTTTTAGTTGGATATGTGGACTTGGTTGCATGGTAGTTATTGGTTTCTGTTGTGTTTGCGTAAGTATTTTTGTGCATTTCAAAAATTATTCATCCAAACAAACTCGGAAAATTTCTTTTTATATAAAACATTGTTTAAGCAAATAACAGTGGAGGAAAAAAAATCTCGTCTGAATAGATAGCATTCCGAAACTAGAAAATCGTTTAACTTGGAAGTTTCCTCGGATTATTTACTCTTAAGAAAACTTTAAAGAAATACAGGAATGGAAAAAAAAGTCATTAAAAAAAAAATGATTTTTTTTTTTTTTTCTCTATGTAACACATCACGATGACAGTTTTATTTTTAGATATTTTTTTTACACGGCCATTCGCTATCTTTTAGATTTCAAACTTTTTTCCTGATGTTTTTAAATTCTAAACAGTTTAAAATTGCTTATTGAATGAAATATTCGTTTCAAAAGTAAATTGTTTTGATTAAAATATTTATTTAATGTCCAAAAAATATACTGATAAAAATATTTTTTGTATAAAATTATCGTAATACGAGACCGTATTGTGAAAATCCGTCCTTTTGAAATCTACTTTGTTTCCAATTGACTGGCGATACCTTTTCAATAAAGACAGAAAAAAAATGTGAAAATGGCTACCTATTCCAAAATCGTTCGAATTGTTTTCTTCTGATTTTATACACAGCCTGTCTTATTTCCGAAGCAGATCGCCATAAAAGCTTGCAAAGAAATTTTCTTTTATTTTATTATCAAGACTACTAATATGATTTACTTATAAGACTACTAATATAATTAAATTTTATTAATAAGACAATAAATCCGATTTTATAAGTAACATGGCATATAACTTTTTATAACTAATTATTGGTAGAAATTACTCTAAAACGCAAACTAGAACATGAAAGACAAATCTATTCTTAGTCTGACACATTAATGGCTGATTTTTCTAGGCCAATTTTTTAATTCGATTATATCGAAAGCTAAGCAAATTAATATGGCGACCATTTAATTATCAAAAATATTTTAACCCTTTTTATTCATCGAAAAAATTGTTCGGTCAATCGATTTTATCGAAACCAGCATTCAGGGAATGTAATCTTAATTATATCGATCGGGAACAAAATGACAATAAGATAGACCTTTTATTCCTTTTTTTTTTTTTTTTTCGTACGTTGGAAAGCTAAAGGCCTAACGTGTAATATTTGTGAATTTTTATTTGATGATGTAAAACATATGGATCGTAAAATTAGTATAGATTATTTAATTGCAATTTAACTCCTCCTTGATTTTAGGTCCCTTTGGCAACGACAATTTCCCATTTGATTCTTCCTCATTTTGGACTTGGACTTGCTTTGGGTACGTACAAGAACCTCACCAACTCCACGTTTGTTGGGTTTGATTTCATTTCGAAGTAAAATATATATCAGATTCCGTTACCTCCAAATTTTATTCAGAATGACCAAATACCGTTCAGTAAAAAGAATAAGGCGATCAAATAAAACTTAAGATTACAAAATTGAAAATTCTATCCAAAAAAAAAGAGAAAGATCATATATGACCGGGAAATTGTCAAATCTTATTTTGCAAGAAAACATTAAGCAAATAGTAAAAATACATTGTCTTTAACAATGTAAATAAACATGTGCACCCGACCTCGACAGACACTACGTTGTATTTGGTTATTTTAAAGATAACTTGTTGCTTTAGTCGAAACCGCAGAGGCACGGAATTGTCATCAATAGTCCTAGTTAAAAGTTCGGTTAGGTTACCCTAACCGTATTTTTAACATGGACGACAAGGGAGACGATAAAAAGTCATCAGATCGTAACAGCAAGAAATTCATCGGTCGTCTTGAATGTACAAGTTTAAAGCTTTGTTCGAATCTAACGTTTTCTCAGGGGATGTCTATGACGTGCGATTGTTCTCGGATAGCTTTTTCTCTTCGCATCCATTTCGGATGAAAGCAGCATTTTATTTTTTTTTTTTTTTCGCTAGAGAAGATCTCTTCTGCTTAGAGTTACACGTTTGTGACATGAAGAAGAAAATTATTCATCTTATGTTGCTGCCACCCCCCCCCAAAAAAATTAACTTTAATTACTCATTCACTTAATGTGCTGTTTGAAGCGATCCAAGCCTCCGTATATGAGAGACTATTTGCCAATGTCTTCCACCAGACAAAGCTTGACACAAGGTCGATTAAAGTGGGGATAAAGGGGGGGGGGTCTGGAACGAGCCGAGGCTCGAACCCTGCTGGTCTGTGCTGCTCATTGACTCACTAAGTGCAATGTGGGTCTAATGAGGCAAGCAGTTTCACGAACCCAAATGTGGATCCGGGCACGTATGCCGGGTTATAGCTTGAAGTAGACAGCAAGGTCTAGTGCTATACATGGAGGACAAAGGAATTAATGTCGCAGCTCGCCCACCCAGAGGTAGCCCAGCCGAAACTGGTAGCCTTACGGCTTCAAGTCTGCCATTGTTCCTTTGTGGAGCCCAACTGGGCTCCTGAGAGCGTCGTGAGACCTCCAAGCCTCCGATTCTGAGTAACGTACGTACATGCGTTATTATATCCTATTTATGATAAACATCCGGGCATTCAAGGAATCATTTTTTTTTTTTCTGATAGCCACAGACGTCTAGATTCGTGCCTGCCCCACCGGCGCGCTTTTTGGTGCTCTTTTGTGTCCTGTGGTGGGGCGCTCTCGACCGGCTGTGATTGCGTGCTGCACGGTTCGGTCGGGTGTGTTCCACCACTGGATACATCACCTCTGGTCTCAGGAGGCCGTCCCCCCCAGGCTTTAACCCTCTTCGGAGGGGTTGGGTTTATCGCCAGGCGCCTGAGGCTTCCCGAAAAGGGGAATGCCGACGGGGTCCGAGGCATTTTTGGAACTGCCTATCGCGTTGGGCTTCGGCCCTGCGACAGGACCCACCTTAAAAACGGCCTTGTGCCATATTCGTACGTTGGTTGGACGTAGGATAAATACAGTGCCTGCCCCACCGCCACATTAAAATGACGTCAAATATGGGAAGCTTGATAAAGCCTTCGTACTTTTTTTTGGGGGGGTGAGAGAATCCACTGCCAACGGAAGATTGACTGGTTGATATTATTGAGTGGAGTCTTAAAACCCCATTTAATCGGTTTAATTTGACGTCTGTGTACCAAAAGGCTACGATGCCTTGTCGGTACACATGTTGTTATTTAAGTTGATTTTTAAAATTGAGAGAGAAACTAATTTCTCATGAGAAATGGATTTGTTAAACGGATCTGATTAGTGTTTAACTGTATTATACACTACGTGTGAAAATGACAACCCACAACCTGACTCTAAATGTTGAAGTGGAAAGTATAAGAGCAAGCAAACTATTTTGAATATACAAATGAAACCAAGAAAGATAATTAAATTCTGGAGGAGTGTTACTTTGAGGTGTCTGCTTTTAGTTGATTACGTTACTAACGGACCATCAACGAAAATAATTCTAGCCAACTTTGACCTCGCCGATAAGTAAAGTTAAACAACAGTATCCAACGCCAGAAATGTTGGTGTTACAGAGAAAAAAAATATTAACCCAGCCTGTAAGCCAAACTAGGACAAACACATGACGTCGTCGTTGTTCGTTGAATGGTCGACGTTCATTTTAGTTTTGACCGGCGTTGTTTGACTGTACATGAAGTTATGACCAGCTCCGTCAAGGAACTTCTACAGATGGAAATAAATATGAGTGGCGAGACGGGAAGACTGATGGGCTGATCAGGAATTGTTCTCCGTTCGTCGTGTTCGGAATAGTTTAGTCAGCTGCTTGACAAGAAAACCCAGCAGCCGCTATATCAAAATTGGATCCTTGACCTGAACAAGGAGTTACTCCAATAATCTAATCACACTATATCGGAATATTACCAAGTCGGTAAATATCAATTCCTTCATGTTTGGTTTACATATCAATAAAGTTGTTTATCTAATTATTGTTAATAGAATTTTTGCGGAATGAAGCTTGGTGAGCTATAGTTTCTGAGTTATAATATAAATAGAAGACGGTTATATTTTAGGACCGTAGAAAATATAGGTTAATATTTATGATTGGACTTGTAACTTATTTTTATTATTTGTTGCCAAAACGTTAACGGATACTAGAAATTGTTCAAACGTTCACCATACTTATCAAGATTTATGGCGTTCATCACTCGCTATACGAAAAAAGTCTTAATAATCAGTAAATTAGGATTTTTTTAAAATATCCTGAAGGAATTAAAAATTCTTTGCGGAAAACTTTGAGCATTGAAAAAAATTGAATTGCATATTCAGTAATTTTTTTTAATATTCCTTGAACCCCTGCCCCGCTTTTTTTTTTTTGGTCGATTCTACGTTGCTGTCAGTTTAAGCAAATGGATACACATCGAATGTTGAAATCTCTTTAACTATCTCACATTGTTACGCCATCGGCCAATGTTTTTTTGTTTTTTTTTCAGTCTGCTTTCAAGAACAAGAAATGTAAATTTTAACCATTTTAGTAGAGCCACTGATTAACTATGGGAATTAAACTTTATTTGGTCAAAGTATAGTCCAAGTTAAAAGGGTGACCCTAAGCGCGCTTTGAACCAGGTCTAGTATATCTATCACTGGAAACGAACCAAATCTTTTTTTTTTTTTTTAATTTCAAGATTGTTCAAACATTTAGTACAAAATAGCAGACAGATTTTGTGCTGAATCATGATTTTTTATTTACATGTTTTTGCAGGCATTACTGATGCAGCTCTGATGCCATTGCTGGCCTTGCTGGTTGACAAACGACATAACGGCGTTTATGGAGGAGTTTACTCTATATCTCAATTAGCAGTGTGTCTTGCTTACGCCCTTGGTACGTAGGTATAAATGCATATATAAATTCTTACCTTTTTTTTTTTTTTCCTAACGGTTTCGCAATCTAAGCACTAACATGTTCTGGAGCGAACTTTTCTCCTTTTTTGAGTGTTTAAGACAAAAATATTTCTCATCTTTTTCCTACCGAAGTGATATCTTGACATTCGTTATTCTCGACTACCGTCATTTACGAGTAACGTTGCCAAATAGCATTTTTTTTTAACTGAACAGGTGGGGAAAGAAAGAATTATGTTAGTTCTGAGTAACCGTGCCCATACTTCCTGAACTAATTACGGATGTCTAAGTCAAGGTACCACAACATCTGAAAGCAGTGATAACGATGCAATTTTCTAGGAATTTTTTTTTTTTTTTTGTTTTTTTTTTTTTTTTAGCCTATGATTTATTATAGAAATTATTCCTTCGGTGGATATAGAATATTTTACTTCCGTCTTATTAATCTCGACTATACGAAGTAGTTTGTGTTTGGATTAGTTTCACTAATTTTATAAAGAAATAACTTGGACTCTTAAGACATTGATTTTGTCCGTTACAGCTCAGATAGGAACGGGGTCGTCAGAACATCCCTTTCGCCTGCCTCCGACCCACAACTTAAGACGTTAAAGCTGAGTCTCTGACCATTCTGATTACCTCGCCAAACGATTAAATGTCCAAATCAATTCGTTGTTCTTGTGAATTCACTGCAGTTTATTGTAGTTTCTACTTGGGGGGGAGTAATATTTGAGTTGAAAAGATGAGGCGTCCGGGAGTGCTGTACGTCGAGGCGCCCCTTTTAAACTAAGTGTAGGTTAAACTTGGCACAGGAACGCAAGTATGGAACACGTAGTAAAGTTAACTTGGCTATTTGCTTGTAATTGATTGTTATACGATGACAAAGTACCTAATCGTAATATTTCTGTTCTGGCTTCTATTTTATGAATTTAAGGAAGCCAAAAGTTCAAGAATCGTGTCCAAAGCAGATATTTTTGCATACTTCACCAAATGGATTTTTGGTCCTACGTCGGGCATTTAAAAAAAAAATATGGACGGAACATTGATGGGAGCTGTTGTAATTCGCTCAGTTTTACTTTTCCCCTAGAAAGGAATACAAGCAATATCGTATTTATTTAATCTTTGTTTTCGGAAAAAAGTTTCTCACCTGGATGAGAAGCGAAGTTTTATCCTTATCCGTAAAGACCTGAAAAGCGGGTAAATTAAGATCACACGACCAACTAGTAGTAGTAAACGGTAAGAGTTAATGAAAAATATGCTTTCTGTTCTCATCTAGGCCCATCTATTGCTGGTCACGTGGTGAAATCGTTTGGTTTTGTTACGTAAGTATGAAATTTTTTTAAAGATGACTTAAACATCAATCCCACTAAGACTTTTCTTAAGGGCGATAGGGGGTTAAAATCAGTATACACTGGAATCTACAACTGACGCGTCGCAAGCAGTCATTCTTTCTCAACTTGCAACAAAATAACATTTAAAAGAATAACCACCATAGGTGATTTTTTTTATATATATATATATATATATATATATATATATAACGGCCTTAGATAGCTTTAAACAACAGGAGTTTGATTAATGGTTTAAATGTCGTGATTTTGATGGAGTGGATTAAAAAGATATTTTTGAAAAATATGTATTTTCCCTTTTAAGATAGTAGTAAACAGTAAGAGTTAATGAAAAATAACGCGTATAAATACGTTTTGTATATGGGCTTTGTTAGGCCCTGTCGAACCTATAAACACTGTACTAATTACCTACCGCTTGAGATGCAGTAAGGATGTAATGTTAATTTTGATAGCCTCAAGAGGTACATCTGATTTGCATTCGGAATTATTCTTACTAGATTGATAGCAAAGGCTTAGAAAAGTCTGCATCGATATTTCTACCCATTGCTAGTGGTGAAGAAATAAACTTGGGCGAATTGAACAATTTTACTATAGACCAAAATGGACAAATTTAACATGAAAATGAGCTATAGTTAACGGGCTCGTATTTCAGATTAAATTGATGTTCTTTGTCGAGCAAACAAAGAAAACTCCAATATTCTATTATGCCATGTATACTCCCCTTTTTTTTGTTTTTTCTTTTTTTTTTTTTTTTTTTTTTTTTTTATGAATGCCAACTGTTGTAGATTTTAAAATATCTTCCCCACTTTTGGTAAATGTCATAAAACAAACTTCAATTTATTGATTCCTTTCTACTACCTAATGTTAGTCTTATACATTGTAACTGAAAACGAGTTAAAAAACAAGTCATTTTCTCTCTCTCTCTCTCTCTCTCTCTCTTTCTTTTGTGTGAGTGAGAGAAAAAAAAAAAAGAATTGTCCAGAAAGATTTTAAATGCTTTCAGGTTATTTTTTTTATCATAATGTATTTAAAATATCCCTGCCATATCACAAGTACACGCTATAGTGTGATTGTAGGAGGAAATACAACAATTTCTTGAGGAAATAGACATTAACTAAAAAATTTATTTCCAAGATTTGTCTGATCCTTGAAAGCTACCTAACATTGAAGTGTCTCCATTTTGTTTATAATTGGCAGGCTGATGAGGGCAGTGGCCGCATTGAATATTGCTTACGCACCGCTATGTTGGTTCCTTCGAGATGTCAGTGGTAAAGCGGAGACGGATGTACGTAAAGATTTTTTTAATATACCTTTATTTATGTTAAGGTTCATACCACATGGAGATAGGCTCATTATTACGGATACCACAGGTAAAATATGTCGGGAAAATCAACGTTACTCAGAAAATTTGAAGGGAAGGAATATGTATGTTTCCGAGGAGGTAAAAAAAAAAACATTAAAAGATAAAGGGTAGGAAGAGTAACATTCCGAAATCCATGAGTCCGGAAAGAATTTAGTGTCAGGAGATAAATACCAAGAAGAAAAACGTACGTATAGTTAAAAAGTTCTGGGTGTGCATCCATGAATACGTGTATAAGAATTTATATATGTATGATACTATGGGTGCATAAGAAAAGCGGGTGGTATATGTACGTGTGTGTGTGTGTGTGTTATATGCCTGGATAAAAATATAAGACAACCCCCAAAAATGAAGAAAAAAATATTAACAATTTCTAAATTCGAAAAAATCTCATTTATGAAAGAAGCGTAAAGACCAATTTAAAATGGGAATAAATTTCAAATCCTTTTTATATGTATACCAGCATTTAGGCTTAATTTCAGAATCATATTTTAGCATAAATACAAGACGAATGAGTAGAACTATAGAATATGAAGAAAATCTTTTCCTTAAATTAGTCTAACTGTCGGTGAATTTGCTA